>CAKAOI010052717.1:91170-119620 GCA_916701655.1 Sebastiscus albofasciatus
AAACATTGTAAACATGAGTTTATGGTCTCAATCGCTAGTTTCAAGTCTTCTTCAATACAGCATGATGTTCATTTAGTAAATCATGGTCCCATTTAGAGTCAAATAGACCATAAAGCAGGGGATGCTTTAGGGTGTGGCCACCTTGTGATTGACAGGTCGCTACCACGGCATTATCTTGTACTTAGCTCCACCCTCTCGTGTCACTTCTTGTGGTAAAAGACAAAGTTGGCGACGGCCAAAATGCCGAACTCGAGGCTTCAAAACGGCAGTCCACAAACCAATGGGTGACGTCACGGTGACTACATCCACTTCTTATATACAGTCTATGGGTTCACCATCTTAGTTTAGCATGCCAGCATGCTAATATTTTCTAATTCCACATGCTGTTTTGCTTTCATTAGAGGAATATCACTCTCATCTCTGTAAATCTCATCTGATAAATATGAAGCTGGAGCCAGCAGTCAGTTAGCTTAGCTTAGCATAAAGCCTGGAAACAGGGGGATACAGCTAGCTCTGTCCAAAGGTAACAAATTGTGCCAACCAACACCTCTGAAGTTCACCGATTAACATGTTTTATCTCACTTGTTTACTCCGTACAAAAACAACAAAACAAGTATATTTCACAAAATATCGAACTTTTCCTTTAAGCGTTCCATATTTTCCTGCCGTACTCTATCGTCTATCCCCCGTTTCTTTCCTCTAATACCATCCATAGGTCTCACTTAGCATGTACTATTGTTACTTTGTAGTTCTGGCTATATGCGACATGCCATGCTGATCAATCGGCCCTGTACTCTGTGGGGTAACACAGTGTTCCCCTGTGCATCTGACAGCCATCCCCAGCCCATTTACTGTCAAATGGGCTCCGCTCTCTTTGCCTGAGCTCAGATGCAGATTTATGCCAGAGCAATGCCGGTTCTTGCATATTAGATGAAAGCCTTGTTTGCATATACCCGCTCTCTCTCCCCCCCCTCCCCTCCTTCCCCTCCTTCCCCCTCTTTCTCTCTCTTCCTTTTTTCTGAGGCGTCACTTTAATATGTATGCAAATGGGCTGCGCTCCACGGGCAGATATGTGTGGAGTCCTGTCCTGCAGTCAGGAGGTGTAGGAGAGATTGTGTTTGTATTTATGAGGCATGGGCCCTGCCGCTCTTGGGAGAGAAAACGCTGCGAGTAGTGTGGTGGAGGCTCTGCAGTGCAGGCAGAATGCAGATATGCCAATAACAGAGGTCATGGTTGTCACTAATGATAAGAGGAGACAATTAGACAATAGCATAGCTGTAATGTAACCCCCCCCTTACACCCTTATACACACACAAACAAACACACAAGCCTCTCGCATCCCTGCTCTGGCGTGGAGCGAGCGAACAGATTGAGGAGGAGACGCTTCTTCTGGAATGTTCTTTATATTGCAGCAGCTCTCCTCCGCGGCTCTGCTCGACCTGGATGGGGAGAACCGGGTGATCGGTGTGGGTAAAAAAGACCAATCTATCGATCCCGCGCATCCCTCAGGGGGTCGAGGATCACTGTCAGGGGCTGAGGCGGAGGAGACAAGGTCAGGTCACCTATGAGAGAGGCACCCATAACCCATTTCATCAGTCTGATGCTTCCCAGACAGGCCTCAAAAACCTGTGATCAATAACGTCTCGGTAGAAAGTAGAAACTGAAATAAATCAACGTTGTAACGGCTCGTATTATCTTTAGCTTAGCATGTGTTGTGTAAAATGTCCTGTTAACATGTATGTTATAAAATCACAGGAAGGATCTAGTTTCAAATATATTGAATTAATTTCAGTGTGTATTGCAAAATTATAGAAAAAAAAACTCAATGAAAGCAACAATGAACGCCTGGTATTATGTTCAAGACATAATAATATCTTGGCTCAGTGCCAATCAATGATCTACTAAGACTCCGCACACACACACACACACATGCACGCACGTACACACACACATAGAACTGTGTGCAAATCAAATGTCTGTTTCCTCCCTCTCTCTCTCTCTCTCTCTCTCTCTCTCTCACACACACATCCCCTTCCTCCATCATGAATAAACCATACTGTGTCTATGAGTCATATACCACCCCCACATCCCTCTCTAACCCACTCCCCCTATTCGCCGCTGCTCGAGTAAAAAACGCTAATTAACGTGATGGCTAGCTCCAGCTCCTGTCAGCAGCTTGTGGGGGCCTCTCAACCAGCCCAGGCTCCACCGGTCTCTGGTTTTAGCAGCTCTCTCTCTCTCTCTCCCTCCCCAGCCGCCATCTCTGGAGAACCGGGGCCCCTCATTCATATTCAGCCCCAGTCGCGGGCACCTGGAAGCAGCCAGCACCACCTCCACCACCACCACCGCCGCAGCCGCCACACAACCCCCACAGTGTCTATCACCAGCCCCCCGGTTCGGAGCCCACCTCCTGTCAATGCTGGATCGCCCTACTGCTGGTAAAAGACACCCGCAAAAAAAAAAAACCCACCCATTTACCCCCACATCCACCCATCAACACACAATTAATCCCATTTTTCTACAAACTAGAATCCAATTGGAACACAAGTCCAAACTGAAAAACTCCATTTAGGAGATGTGGGAGCTTGAAACTCCATCTAGGAGATGACACAACCCAACTGATGGGTTGAATCACCCAACGGTGGCGAGAGAGAGAGGTAGAGAGAGAGAGGGAGAGGAGCTGCGTGCCTTGGTGGACTAGCTCGGTAACCATGACAACGCAGCCGGGAGAGCAAGAAACAGGAACATACAGAATCTGTTTCTGCTGAGACTTGCACATGTGGCACAGTGCTGCTTTTCCTCCGAGAAGAAGTGAAGGGGAGGCGTGTATGTGTGTGTCTGTGTGTGTGTCTGTGTGTGTGTCTGTGTGTGTGTCTGTGCGTGTCTGTGTGTGTGTGTAGGCCCTTATGAAACATACATGCCTGCTGCCTCTCCAACCAAACTCGCTCGCCTGTCCTAGTCACCGAGTGAGTCACAACAACACAAAAGATATTATGGTGAAACTGAAGCATACAACCCAGTGTTTAGTGGCGGGCTTCGTTCTCTGCTCAGCCCCCCAACTACTGAATAAGGTGAAGTAGAGGTTGCATGTGAAGAGAAAAAAGATAAAATACAAAATATAAAAGGTGAGAAAGAGCAGAATTTTCCCTCCACAGCCGCTGTTTTTCTGCCTATTTTCTTTCCCTGTGCCTCTCCGCCGCTCCCCTTCTGCCTGTCTTTTCTCTTTCCTCTTGCTCCCTCTTTCTACAGGCTCAGTCTAACCTCCCCCTCCCCTTTCCTCAAGGGAATAAAGGTCGTAACGCAAATGATTACTCAAACCCGAGTTGCCATGGAAACGCAGTCATGTGACTAGAGCAGGCATGCATAGACCACAACAAAGAGGTGGATCAGGAACCAGCGCTGGAAAGAGCTGTAGCTCGCCTTGCTGGTGCCTCAGTGCATTTCACTCAAAATGCGAAGCTTTTAAAAATAGGCGAGCGGCATGAAAACGCGGCAAGGGGGTGAAAAGCAGTGAGAACGACACTCTGAAAGAGCTGGGGAACGAGAGGCTGTAATGAATCTAGGCTGTAACACTGCAGTGTGTGCCATATATTCTACCATTCACTAGCATACCAAGGGTGTGTCCTATTCATCATGTCCTTCTTGAGGCAGAGCTCAGGCGCCAGTTGTCTGGAATTTCTGTGAAATGGCGTCAGTTGTAGAAATGTAGAGGGTGGTGGATTTGTGCGCTTCTAAAATAGGAGTTGGGAGTGTGGAAGCGTAACTTTTTGGTGTGCTTACACTTTCAAATGATTCTCCTCTCAAAGAGAAAGAACAGCTTTGTGTTAAACTAGTGCGTCGCAGTATGGTTGCTTTACTTGTTGGGGGAAGTTTTCTTTCCAAGGCAGATTTGAAAAACATCTAAGATTAACAAAAAGCTACCGACATGAGGTAAAACGCATCCTGGGAAAGATATATAAAATAGTATAAAAGAGGGCAAAAAAGTAGGGTAATTGTGGGAAAGACAATTTATCACCATTTTCCAACAAGTAAGGAATTTAAATCTTGACATATTTTACCTCAAAACATACAGGAAAGCATACAAAAACCCTTCAATGCAACCTTAAAGCGTTCAGCTAAATGAGTGCTATAAAGGCTGCTGAGTTTAGCAGACAGCATGCGTCAGTCTAAAGGAGGAACCAACACCTGGAGCAGAATGAGAAGGTGGCTTGCCCCAACAGGATTCAGCTATCCTGCATCCAATCCACCCCCACTGAGATTAGTCCTGTGCCCCGATTGAACCCGGCGACCTGCGACCATCTCTCACCGACACCCCCCACAACAACACACACCCAGTCAAAGCTCCACATTGAACAGTGCCTGAGCCAAACAACAATAATGTTATAGGAGATTAAATGTGCTGCATGGAAGCCAGCATAATGTTGATATCTGTATGTTGCTTTTTATTCGTCTGAGCGTTAACAGCCGTTCGTTTTGGTGAGCTCCATCGACGCTAGCAGAGCAATAGGACGGGGTACATTTTTTTCAGATGAAGTCACCACATCTGCGGTTATGAACACAGTGTGTTTCAATGTCTACGCTCTCTTTCGCTCTTTCTTTTGCTCTCTCCCACACATCTGAATCCAAGCTCGCCTTCACACCAGCTACAAAACACATACAGCGTGGAGATGTATGTATGGGCAAAACACACAATCTAAAGAGGTGCGTGTAAGTGTGACCCCCTCACTGACTGCTGCCCATTTTCCCTCTAACGTCCACCACAAGTCCCATGAGGTTTTCAGGCAGCAGCTGAGTGTTCAGTGATGTCTGCAATCATCCCGTGTCTAGACAATGTCTACTGGAAGACAAGGAGATGCACATTCGGCACAGGCTGGTGCGCTCTATAGAAGAAAAGGCCGGGTACAGACCACAATGTCTTTCAGTTGGTAGCAAATGAAAAGGTTGGGGCCGGACTAGGAACTCAGCCAATGACATGGGAAAAAAAAAAACAGCATTATTTTGAAATTATTTGAGTGAATTTCAAATTAAAGCTGCTATTGTCCAAATGCATAAAATAAAAAATGGATTCACTCTCCAGGTTTTATGCTCATGGCTGCATTGCAGTAGTTTTTATCTCACTAAAGAGCCTAGTGCTTCTTTCTTTTATAAATTGATATCAATGAAATTAGTTTTTGTGGGTTTATTCTTCAACTACTATGTGGTACTAAATGTCCCTGTACTGTATTTTATTTTTTTTTCTAAAGTATGGCATGAACCTTTCATAGTCTGTGCTGCTGAAGATGATGACGGTGTCAGGGACCGGTCAAGACCAAGAAGAATTGGGAGTGAAAAGTAACACATGGAAATAGATTACCTAAAAAAATAAGTAATTGGAAGAAAGATTTTCAAATTAAGAGAAGAACATACCAAGTAGGTTATATAAAGTTTTCACTTCAATATGCTGAAGATCCATTTTTGGAAATACTGTGTATACTTTTTTGACTATAAAGCATATAAAAGTGTTATTTTGTCAGCCAAAGTCTTGAGTTTCCCTCCAAAAAACATGAACTTTTAGTTTGTATATTCCAGCAAATTTCAAATTAAAGCTGTTATTGTCCAACAGTATAAAATAAAAAATGGATCGACCCTCCAGGTTTTATGCTCATGGCTGCATTGCAGTAGTTAATTTTAATCTCACAAAAGAGCCTAGTGCTTCTTTCTTTTATGAATTGATATAAATAAAACAAGATTTGTGGGTTTATCCTTCAAAACATCTACTCTACTATGTGGTACTAAACGTCCTTGTACTGTATTTCTTTTTTCCTAAAGTATGACATGAACATTTCGTAGTCTGTGCTGCTGAAGATGATGACGGTGTCAGGGACCGGTCAAGACCAAGAAGAATTGGGAGTGAAAAATAACACATGGACAATAGATTACCTAAAAAAATAAGTAATTGGAAGAAATATTTTCAAATTAAGAGAAGAACATACCAAGTAGGTTATATAAGGCTTTCATTTCAACATGCTGAAGATCCATTTTCGGAATTACTGTGCATATTTGTTGACTATAAAGCATTTAAAAATGTTATTTTGTCAACCAAAGTATTGAGTTTCACTCCAAAACTTATCCAAACGTAAATTCCTGCGAATTTCAAATTAAAGCTGTTTTCGAAATGCATAAAATAAAAGGAATTCACTTGATGATTTTTATGCTCATGGCTGCATTGCAGTAGTTCAATTGTATCACACTAAAGTGCCTATTACTTCTTTCTTTTATTAATTGATATCATTAAAATTACTTTTTTTTGTGGGTTTGTCTTTTAAAAAATCTACTCTGCTATGTGGTACTAAATGTCCTTGTACTGCATTTTATTGTATAAGTATGACATGAACCTTTCATAGTCTGTGCTGCTGAAGATGATGACGGTGTCAGGGACCGGTCAAGACCAAGAAGAATTGGGAATGAAAAACAACACATACTTCATGGAAAATAGATTACCTAAAGAAATAAGTAATTGGAAGAAAGATTTTCAAATTAAGAGAACAACATACCAAGTAGGTTATATAAGGCTTTCATTTCAACATGCTGAAGATCCATTTTTGGAAATACCGTGTATACTTTTTGGACTATAAAGCATATAAAAGTGTTATTTTGTCAACCAAAGTATTGAGTTTCCCTCCAAAACACATTCACTTTTTGTTGTAAATTCCAGCAAATTTCAAAGTAAAGCTATTTTCCAAAAGTATAAAATAAAAAATGGATCGACTCTCCAGGTTTTATGCTCATGGCTGCATTGAAGTAGTTCAATTGTATCACGCTAAAGTGCCTATTACTTCTTTCTTTTGTGAATTGATTCCATTAAAATGACTTTTTTCCGTGGGTTTATCCTTCAAAACATCTACTCTGCTATGTGGTACTAAACGTCCTTGTACTGCATTTTATTGTATAAGTATGGTATGAACCTTTCATAGTCTGTGCTGCTGAAGATGATGACGGTGTCAGGGACCGGTCAAGACCAAGAAGAATTGGGAATGAAAAACAACACATACTTCATGGAAAATAGATTACCTAAAGAAATAACTAATTGAAAGGAAGATTTTCAAATTAAGAGAAGAACATATCAAGTAGGTTATATAAAGTTTTCACTTCAATATGCTGAAGATCCATTTTTGGAAATACCGTGTATACTTTTTGGACTGTAAAGCATATAAAAGTGTTATTTTGTCAACCAAAGTATTGAGTTTCCCTCCAAAACACATTCACTTTTTGTTGTAAATTCCAGCAAATTTCAAAGTAAAGCTATTTTCCAAAAGTATAAAATAAAAAATGGATCGACTCTCCAGGTTTTATGCTCATGGCTGCATTGAAGTAGTTCAATTGTATCACGCTAAAGTGCCTATTACTTCTTTCTTTTGTGAATTGATTCCATTAAAATGACTTTTTTCCGTGGGTTTATCCTTCAAAACATCTACTCTATGTGGTACTAAATGTCCTTGTACTGCATTTTATTGTATAAGTATGGCATGAACCTTTCATAGTCTGTGCTGCTGAAGATGATGACGGTGTCAGGGACCGGTCAAGACCAAGAAGAATTGGGAATGAAAAACAACACATACTTCATGGAAAACAGATTACCTAAAGAAATAACTAATTGAAAGGAAGATTTTCAAATTAAGAGAAGGACATACCAATCAGGTTATATAAAGTTTTCATTTCAATATACAGAAGATCCATTGTGGAATTATTGTGCATATTTGTTGACTATAAAGCATTTAAAAATGTTATTTTGTCAAACAAACTCTTGAGTTTCCCTCCAAAACACATTAAAATTTTAGTTTGTAAGCTCCAGCAAATTTCAAATTAAAGCTATTTTCCAAAAGCATAAAATAAAAAATGGATTCACTCTCTAGGTTTTATGCTCATGGCTGCATTGCAGTAGTTCAATTGTATCTCACCAAAGAGCCTAGTGCTTCTTTCTTTTATGAATTGATATCAATAAAATTTGTTTTTTGTGGGTTTATCCTTCAAAACATCTACTCTACGTGGTGCTAAATGCCATTGTGTGGCATTTTTACTTTTTAAAAGTATGACATGAACCTTTCTTAGTCCGACTAGAAGAACTCGTAATGCAAAATACTTCATGGTAAATAGATTACCTAAAGAAAAGAGAGAAGGCGACTGGTTAAGAGGAATTGGGAAAATAGATCAAGAAATAATAACTAATTTAAAGAAAGAATTTCAAATTAAGAGGGGAACATACCAAACATGTTATATAAGGTTTTCTTTCAAAATGCTGAAGGCCCATTTTGTAATTATTGTGTACACTTTGTTGACTATAAAGCATTTTAAAGTGTTATTTTGTCAACCAAAGTGTTTTTAGTTTGTTAATATCAAACTTTCGAGTAGATGTCACATTATTATGGGGATCTTATTTTGGAATGACAGCTCCCTATGACAAAATGATTGGAAGAAAATAAAAGATCTACAACACCGGCAAAAAACGTGCAGGAGCTCGAAAGCAAGCGGTTGAGAGATACAATGGGTTGCAGTGAAAGAAAAGGGCTATGAGAGAATGAGCAGGTGTGGTGGGAAAGACCCATGGGCTTCAGGGAGAGAATAGATCAATAACTAATTTCAGTACCGAGCTTCACTCGCACTGTTTTCCAATAAATGCTGGATGGAGAGAACTGCCTTAGCCCTCCCCCCACTATCTCTATTCTATCACCTTCCACAAGCACGGATTGGACTCTACGGAAGAAGGCTGTTTTTTTCTTTTTTTCTTCCAGCTTTGTGATTGTTGGTTGGGTGGA
Organism: Sebastiscus albofasciatus; assembly: GCA_916701655.1. Taxonomy (NCBI): domain Eukaryota; kingdom Metazoa; phylum Chordata; class Actinopteri; order Perciformes; family Sebastidae; genus Sebastiscus; species Sebastiscus albofasciatus. The sequence continues at coordinate 99,963 of CAKAOI010052717.1, forward strand.
TTATGTTCCTACAGCTAGTGTATTGTATAAATGTAATCCAACGTTGCCATTTCCATTTCCATGCGTCCTCCATGAGCGCTCCCACAACCACTCCACATATGCCTTGTCTGTAACTTTTTTTTCTGCCTCCTGCAAAACCCCCTCCCTCCCCCTTCCCTACCTCCCCCCCTTGCTCTCTCCCTCCCTCTCTCTCTCTCTCCCTCATTCGACCAGGGCCAGTGTTGAGGTTTTGTCAAGAGATTGAGACAGACAGGAGAGTGAAGCGTGTGTCATGCAGGGCTGCTGCTGCTGCTGCTGCTGCTGCTGAGGCTCTTCTCCTCAGAGGCTGTGACCTAGATAACCAAGAGGAGCTGGAGCGCTTGCAAGCCTTGGAGCCACTCCAGCTTCAGCAATGTCAGGAAGGGGTTAGTTGTGTAACACAATGTCCTATTTAGTTTGCTCGTCACACACATATACACACACACACACACACACACACACACACGGACGCAAACACATATGTACCCTATGGTGTTCCTGTACAAACCATAGCATGTTTCTTTTTAGGCACTGTTTGTTTATTATCAAAGACGGGATGGGTTTTGGAAATGTGGGGGAGCTGAAAAAAAAAAGAAAAAAGGAGGAGAGGGGGCCTTAAATTCATCTGAATTTTAAACATAAGCATTAAGAATGCTTGGTGAAACTTTCCACGCCAGCAGCCACTGCAGCTACAACATCTACAGGCGTCCTGCCGCGTTGTAGCATTATATTCCCGCTTCTTTATTCTAGCATTCACTCAACTGATGTTTGGTGTATACGCACACAACCACGAGGTAAATATAGAAGCAATCATTCCCCCTATAAACAGGTAGCCAGTAGAGTTTGAGAATCACATTCAGCGCTGCAGTGCCACTGCCTGGTCAGTTACAAGCTGGAGCAGGTTGACAAACATATAAAATAAGGATATTACTGGATATAGCAGGCTACATAATCAGGACACATGGCTGTTTCATCGGTCCACCTTCATGTTAAGCGAGAAGACGCACAAATCCCACAATACACCACCACCACCATCGTCATGATGTTGAGGAGATGAAATATAGATGGAGCCTACTGCGCTGGAACAACTTAAATAGGCTGCACTGTGAATAACTAAATATTTGACCCTGACATCTGAGCTGCTCTGGATTTGCAAGAGCAACACTGCCATCTGGTGGCTCTTATTTTATATTGCAACTCCCTTTAAACATTGATATGACTCACTCAACTGTACAATAACAGTTTAATCTTAACAGTGAAGTTACAGTTACAATTCATAAGGCTAATTTGTAGGGATGTAACTTGTCTTAAAAGGGATAGTTTGGGTGTTTTGAAGTGGGGTTGTATGAGGTACGTATCCACAGTCAGTGTATGATGGTCAGCACGCACCGAGTTTGGAGAAACAGAGTTGCCACATGGAAGTAAAGCAATGTACTGCTGTGGACGGGGCCGGCAGCAAAAGATGTTTTAGCCTCCTTAAAGAAAGGCTCAACTAAAAAAACAATATCAGTTTAAGATACGCTATATTTAGAATATTTTCCGATGGCGAACTGAACTGAGAGTGAAATGTATCTATACTGTTTTTGTCATCCCTTGTCACAGCGGCGGAAATATTCGAAATATAGCGTGCACTTAAGCTGATATAGATTTTTAAAAAAATAAAATAAAATAGTTTTACTGCCCGTCCACAGCAGCACATTGCTTTACTTCCATGCGGTAACTCCTGTCTGCTTCTGCAAGCTGTGGGCATTCGGACCGTCATCTACTGTAGGTAATACACTGACTGTGGATACGTACCTCATTAACACCCAAACTATCCCTTTAAAGTAAACATACACACATTTGTCTGTAAATTTGGCACGGACAATAACACAACAAGAATTCAACAAAGGCCTCAATGGTTTGTTAGGTTTAGGTTAATTTATGGACGAAGGCTCAGACGTTTTATACAAATGATTACAGGCCTGTTCAGTCTTTCAATTTAGATTTAGATGTTTAGGTAGAACACACTGGTCAGTAGTTTATATCGTCAACCCTGGCTATTTTGGGGTTTGAAGCACTCCCAGCCGGGCTTTGGTGTATACGTGCGCTCAGGAAGAATAAAGTCTTTTAGTCTGTCTGGTAATGGCAAGACTTTGACTCGGTCTTCCAGGGGCCAAGGCTGTAGGTGGCTCCTTATGAACGCCCTACAGAGGCATCGCAGACCAGGAGGGCTGGTTTCCTGCTCTACTACACGGTCGTGCAGGTCTGCCAGAGCCTGAGAGTAAGGGTGAGGGTCCCGACCGGGCACGGGGAGCTCCGGCCTGAGAGGCAGACGCAGCCCGGGGTCGTCCACCCTCGCCAAGTCGAGCAACACCTCGGCTTGCTCCAGAAGCTCCGAGGCGTGACTTTGATCGGGGCACTGCTGCAGGGCCGTTTGGAGCCGCTGGAAAAGGAGGCTGTAACCCGACCAACAGGAGTCGCCGTGATAGGAGCAAACCAAAGAGGCTCCGCTTTGGATTAAGAGCACAGCCAGAGGGAAGAGCAGGTCAAAGTGCTCCAGGCTCGTCTGCGTCAGGGAGGGCTCGCCGTCCTCGTTCAGACAGCAGCTGGGGTCCACGCCGTGAGCCAGCAGCAGCCGTGTGGTTCTTAAGCAGAAGTTACCGATCTCAGCAGCGTCCTCCGCGTTGGCCTCCAGAGCCTCCTTGACCAGAAACACCAAGGAGGATTCAACCGTTTCACCGTCTACAGTAGCAGCGTTAACGTCGGCACCTGTAGTGAAGGAAGCATCGCTCAGAACCATATTTGTGATCAAATTTGAAATAGCTAACTACGGTTACGTGCACGTGTATTAAAAAATAATAATAAAATCAACAGGGATTTGGACAACTACAGTGGAAACCGCTTATAGTGATCAAAAAGCTTGGGATAGAATCATTCCGATATAAATGCTGTTTAAATAATTTGCTTATAGTAATAAAGTAGTTCAATTACAGCGTTCATTTTGGGTCTTTTCATACATGCAACATATGGAAAAACATTTTTAGAACTGTTAGACTAACGTTAGTTGAATATTTGTTTTGTTTTGTTTCTTTGCTCTCTTGATACTTCGACTCGTGGAATGTCTGCTTTCCAGCTGGATACCTGTGCTGTGTGCACACTGATATCATAACGGGAAAAAGGAAAGTCATGCACACAGGGAAAGCACCCTCGTCAACATTGACAATGCCGGGTCACGTAATGCCCCCCAAAGTGAAACTTTTTCCAGATCCTCAACCGGCTCTGCGGCACACATGCAGTCCGACGCCCGTCTCCCTCCATGCTGCTACTGGAGAAAGGGGCACCGTTATGCATGCATGCTTGTGCTGCAGAGCCTGCCAAAAACGGTAACGCCTCACACTTAATGAGGGAAAAGGCAGAAGAATTGGCAGCGAGCCATGACATAGCGAAGCGGCCCGTTTCATTACTTTGTATTCATGTAATAAATATACAAATATCAATTAGATTGTAATCTGCATGAGAAATGATGCACATCAACAAAGATTTGGTTATAATATATAATAGTCATCCGCTTATAGTGATCAATTTGACCCGGACAGACGTGATCACTAGCAGCGGTTTCCACAGTTATTATAATTTATTAACGTACAAAACATACAATTAATATACTCTCCTCGAAGCCAACAGACTCCAGTGAAAAACACAGCAATTTCACCTCAGCGATTGTAAAACACACTTCATTCAAACTCGACAGAAACACAATAAAACTCAACAACAACGAAACACAACAAAACCACCTTGACCGGCATAGTCTTTCCACTGTTCCAACAATCACCCTAACCCTAACCCAACTCTGGTTTGGTCCAGATAAACCCTTAATTCACAGAGTTTGATGTGAAAATATTCTGGCTTTACCACGCTCTCTCTCTGCCGTTGCCGACCTCTTTATGCTATTATTTTGGCGGACTGCTGAGGTGAAATAAATAAAAGTTTACTAGAATATTTCACCTGTTTCTAAATCGGGGGGACAGGAAATGCATTATGCGCAGAGGATACACACATGCATCCTTGAAAATCCTCTGAATGAAAGACTCAGTCCCCGGTAGAATTCAAAGGATCCTCGACATTGGAAGTCCTTCGGCGAGATTCAATGACGTTGCGTCCTTGAGATTCATTCATTGAAGGATCTTTCCTTGACTTTGAGAAACACCCAATGACTCTTTCGACAACTGAGTAATTGTTTAGATCCTGACAGACAGAGATAGACAACTATTCACGCTCACCGTCAGTACATTCACACCTACGGGCAATTTAGAGTCAACAATGAACCTAACCTGCATGTCTTTGGACTGTAGGAGGAAGCCGGAGAACCCGGAGAAAACCCACGCTAACACGGGGAGAACATGCAAACTCCACACAGAAGGGCCCCAAGTCGGGTTCGAACCCGGATCCCTCTTGCTGTGAGGCGACAGCGCTAACCACCATGCCGCCAATTCTTAATAACTAAATTAAAATAAATGATTTGACCTCTTTGACAGATGAGGGTACGCACACTCATCTTTTATGTTAAATACTTTACAGTGATATCTCTCATTGGTTTCCTGATATTGTTGACAGAAAGATGCATGTGTACGATGAACCGGCTCTTTGTGGCTGTTGTGAGAAGCTGCTTTGCTGTTGCCTTTTAATGTACAGTAGGCGGTTATGTTTGGGATGGTCACAGCCAAGAGACTTGAAGAACTGGAAATATGTCTCAACAGAGGATGAATGAAAAGACTTTTGAGATAATCCCCCATAAAAGATCTGGCTTTGGAAAAAAAAGAAAAGAAATCCGAGGACCATTTTTGAGTGGCTGGGACTCATTTTAAACCCTAACAACTTTCTTTTTGTAACGAATATGAATGTCTTCAGCTTCTATTCAAATAGTCAGGCTTCTGTGTGTTTTAACTGGTTACAACCAGTTAAAATGAACCTAAAAAAGACACGCCCATGAAGTCTACAGGAGGCTCCCCCGTAGTAACACTGTACATGAAACTATGAGTACACTGAGGAGATTGATGATACCATTATACTGTGAAGACGGATTCTGAGTCCTCACCGTCCTGCAGTTAAACATCTTGTCAGTCAGTCTCTTCATGCATGGATCACAGGATTGGTTCTGCTCCATTTTCACTCGCGTTAAAGAACTCTATGTGCATATTTTAGCCTTGACGACCGCTGACAGTTTACTTTGATCTCAAAATGCATACAGGTATGCATACTAACACAAGTTCCTGAACGTAGTGGTTTGACCGCGATTTGAAAGTGGACAAGAAGGCAAAGTGAAGATGAAGGGTGTTTTTACAGTCAGTACCTCTCTGAAGAAGAAGCTGGATGTTCCCTGTGTTGTGCACGGTGAGTCCATCGCTGCTTGCCAAGGCGTGGAGCAGAGGTGTTTTTCCTTTGGAGACGAGACCAAAGCGATCAGTTTTCAGATTGAACGAATGAGCGGCAGAATTAACATATTTGAGTTAGGCCGGGCAATGTAAATTTACCGTGTTTATCCCTTGCATTCACATCAGCACCCAGGTCCAGCAGGGCGAGCAGGCAGGGGAGCCTCTCCGACTCCTCACTGGCGAGATCCAAAGGACTGCTCTCATGGATCTGCCAAGAAATATTAATATTATTTATAGGGCTGTCAAAGTTAATGTGATAATAAGCCATTAACTGCAAATTTGTTTAAATACTACTCATTTCTTTAACGCATTAATGCAACCGATTTTCAGAGGTTTTAGCGGTTTAAAGCTGGAGTGAAGATACTGGCATCATATGAAACTAGAAAACCTAAGGTTGGTACCAACCATGTCATACTAGCTTGTAACAAAGGAAGTGAAATAACGCTCCAAATTTTGGCGAGGAAAAACTGTCTTTGCCATTTTTAAAAGGGGTCACTTGACCTTTGACCTCAAGATATGTGAATGAAAATGGGTTCTATGGGTACCCACGAGTCTCCCCTTTACAGACATGCCCAATTCATGATGATCACATGCAGTTTGGGGCAAGTCATAGTCAAGTTGTTGTTGCCTGTTGGGCTGCAGTTTGCCATGTTATGATTTGAGCACATTTCTTATGTTAAATGCAGTACCTGTGAGGGTTTCTGGACAATATTTGTCATTGATTTGTGTTGTTAATTGATTTGCAATAATTAAAATAGACATACATTTGCATAAAGCAGCATATTTGCCCACTCCCATGTTGATAAGAGTATTAAATACTTGACAAATCTCCCTGTAAGGTACATTTTGAACAGATAAAAAAGGTGTGATTAATTTGTGATTAATCACGATTAACTATGGACAATCATGCGATTAAATATTTTAATCGATTGACAGCCCTAAATATTTGCATAAAATGCAAACAGAGGGTATGCAATGAGAACAAGACAGGACATGAATCCAAGCTCGACAGTTGCCTCACCCTGTCTCTCTTTTCAACGTTTGCTCCGTACCCGACCAGCAGCCTCACCATGTTGGGCTTGTTCCTCAAAACTGCTATATGTAGAGGATTGTAGTAAGACACTGGGTCTGGAGAGAGGAAACACATAAAACAAATTGAGTCTTTGTCACAGAGATGAAATATAAAATCACACAAATGAGGACTTCTGACAATACTTCATTTTCTTTGAATGTTTCTGGGCAAAGCTCCACAACCTACTGTATAATGCTGGCCCCAAACCAATGCATATGCTTGAAGGGATTTTGTTAAAGGGTGCTCTCCACATTTGCTTGTGTTTCCTATGTTTACCAAGTGCTCCAAATGCAGCATATGTGTTGACAAACTGGTGATGTTTTCTCAAGCTGTTGTGTGTTAGGCTCTCTTGCCCCCTGTAGCTGGCAGCAATCCAGTATAAAGAAGATAATAAACAAGTTAATTCTCAGTTTTACATGTAACAGAACTGCACCTGTACCCGACTGTGTTTTCTCAGTGGCACGGGAACCGATTGTTACTTACTGCGTGCATCTCTTTTCCGTATAAATTATGATCAGTGTCCAGATTATTAAGTGCCAATTAAGAAACTAGTAACTATCATAACTGTATACGCTTCAGCACAGCGCCTGTCTGATAGCTGGCACAAGCTATTCTTAAACATGAAGGCAAAAGATGACAAATACTTGAAAAAGAATAGAGAAACTTTAACATTTTTGCATGCTATGTGGGAGAATTTGTCAGTGTTAACTTTGTGGAAAGAGGCATTCAAGAAATGTAAAAGATGAATGAGGCAGCCTCTGCCAGGATCCCCTAATTATGTCCCAGGGGAAAGACATTTTTACAACCACCAGAGGTCACCACAGCAGAGTCTGGCTGAGCCCTGGCAGGTTTCATCACAGCCACAAGACACGGCGCTCTTTCCACTGCAATTTGCTAAAGGGAGACTTGTTCTCTCAAGTGTATATGGACGACAACTTGCTCAATTTGCAATATGCAGTTCCTTGTGTAAAAAGTAAAAAATGGCAGGTCCTCTCAAGTACAATCTGTCATTAAATATTCTTTATGAATTCACATGACAACTTGTTGTGCGTGTAGCAGAGACTCACTATCAGCCATTAAAACTGGAGCAAGATGGAAGCTTCTGTAGAAGGCTAGTCACTAGGCAACACAGCAAAAGTATATTTCCCTTTGGAATAAAAAACTCAATACAGGTTTAAAGTTTTGAAATTTGCAGTCACCTCCGAAGTGTGATTGACCCTTAACTTGTTAAATCGAGGTCTATTACTAAGAAATTACACACCTCCTGTCACAGAAACAAATCCTAGGTATAGGGGAAGTGTGAACAAATAAAACACATTTCTAGAGATAGTATTGCACTTCATTTGCCAAGAGCACAAAATAGTATTTTGTTTGAAATAATCAACATTGATCGCTTAAGTGGGCATAAAATTGAATTTACAAACAAGTCCCTGTAGACACGGAGGTCCCCGGGGACCACCGGTCCAATAACCTTATATTTTTATGTTACTAAAATGTATCTGAATTCACAAATATGTAGGATAATATTGCTGCTGATATCCCTGTAATATTACGTCAAAACGTCTGCTGTATTAGCCGTGTGTTTACTACGTGTTTATTTGCATATAGAGCGGTGAAGTGAGATCTGATCACAAGTGGTCACTCAAGATGTATGTGGAGACGCATTTTAATGTCGTTCTTGTGGTCCGATAACTCAGGACGCATGTTAATGTCAGGTCTTAAAAGGGTCTTAGTAACAGAAATGCTGCATTATGCATGGTGCACTGTAGGACAAGCAGGGTTGAGTACAATAGAGTAAACAATATTAGTCCTATTTTAGGTGCTTTGTTATTTTACTAAAAGCTTGTACAATGTATTTACAGCCTACTCACGAACCTTCAAAGTTGATATCAGCTCCATAGCGTAGAAGGACTACAGCTGCGAATATCAGTCCCCCCTCTGCCATCTTAAACAGAGCGTAGCTGATGCCTTCCGAAAACACTTCTGACTGGGACTCCCGCTCCAGGAGCTCCGCTAGAGAGTCACAGAGACCAGACTCGTCCTCGGGGCTCCTGACTCTGGAACACAAGAGCAGAAAGTAGTCAAAACTGTGGCTATGATACTATAGCTGGAGTACAACAAAACTGCTACACACAAGTGAACGTTAAAACAGAACTACGTTTTCCAGTTCTGACTCAGACATGAGGAAAAGTTAGTTTTGTTGCTGTCAAAACGTAAAGGGACTGTCTGTAACTTTTTACATGTACTGTATAAATCAATCCGCGTCAGTGTCCCATGTGCGCTCGCGTGTGGCTACACTGTTCAGACTCAGACTCCAACACAAACTACACGGAAGCACCAAAACCACAAAGTTCTATCTAGTGAAGCCCGTCTTGCAAAACAGTGTTGGCCGCGGTCGGAGGACGCGGGGGAGATCGTAGCTTTGGTCTCCAGGGCCAGAGTCTCTGCTGTACTCTGCTCCTCTGCCTGCCTGCCTTCACTCAGCTCGCTCCACCCCACGTGCATGCATGCTCAGTACACACTGCAGAAGAGTTAGTTTAGCTCTGAGAATATCTAGTGAATGTACAGTGGATTTTTGTGCAGAAATAAATGCTGCACCTCCTCCAGACCAACAGAGGTTTCCCGTGTCTTGTGAAGTGACGGGGCTCCGCAGAGAGAAACATTATCGTCTCTGAACAAAACTCCAGCGTCTCCCCTGTTCTCCGGCCGCGGTCGGGAGGCTGAAGCAGGAAAAGCCAACACTAGGATCAGCATTGATTCATGGAGAGACCTTCGTCTGGTCAGCTAACATTACTGCCAAGCAGGTGAAATATGGAGTGATATTGTGGTTTTAGCTGACGTGTGTCACGTCACTGTTTTGAGCGATGCTCATTCATGTCTATGTAGAGCGAGCTAAAGCGTGAGCCCGACGCTGACTTTCGTTGACTTAACGGCCACAGGTGTCGCTGTTAACAAGCATTTCTGATTCTGACAAACAGTCCCTTTAAGACAGAACTACGTTTCCCAGTTATAAATCAGACATGAGGAAAAGTTAGTTAAATTGTTGCTGTCAAAACGTAAATCTTACCCCAACCGTTACAAACAAATGCTTACAAAAGTGACTCAATGGTAAAAAACATACTGGAATTATAAATAAAGCAATAAAACAAGATTGTGGTTTTTAGCTTTACCTGTCCTCGTGACTTCTGTCTCCTTCCTCCAGTCCAACAACACACATGACAGCATCAACCAGCGGCTGATACTCATATATGATCCTACGAAACCCATGGAGGAAAGGCATGGCTCCTCCGCTCTTCACAATATGTCAACACCTAAAAAACACATGTAGAAGAGACAATACATGTATTATTATTGTTTTTTTTAATTATTGTTTGTGTTTTTTTTAACGCTATTCTTTCTTTCTGACATTATTATTATTATTGTTATTTCTTTTCTTGGTTTTGTTTCGGTTTTGAATGTTGAGGTTGTTTTCTCTATAGTGTACTAGATGGGTTTGTCTGTAAGCTCATCTACTTAAAAGTTGGTTTATAGACTGTTGTAATTAAGAACAGAGGATTGCATTTATGAAAAAAAGGGAAACAATAAAGTATAAACAAAGAAAGAAGAGAGAATACAGTCATATCAGGAGCTCATTCACTTCACATCAACTTCAGCTGACAAATATCTTTAGAAAACAGGTGACACTTAACGCTAACTTAATAATAGACGCTTTGCAACTCTGTGTAATGAATGTTTCTTTGTCATTTCTGCTACTAACGACTTTATAAGTTCTATATTGTAGCTAACAGTGAGCTAACTTAACAGACACATACTAAACGTCTGCCAGCATTGGAGGCTACATTTAGCACTCAAATGCTAAATTATGAGTTAAAGTGTTTGAGAGAAATGACTTAAAGAAGAGAAGTTGTTCTAAACTCACTCAGACACCAGACAGCCGTCAGCCTGCACAACAGGAAGCTGGCCGCAGCACATGCGCACATCAGTCCGACGGTGTTATCATTCCCCCTTTGAAGCACAAGGAGGGTAACGAAGGTTCCTCTTTACGCTCTGAACCTTTTCTCTTGCACTAAACAAGAAGTGTTAAGTTTATTACTTTATGAGAGAATCATGAATAAATGAGCAAGCAAACAGGCATCTGAGGTATATTACTCCATTTTTCAATAAACAAAGACAGAAATCTTTTTGTTTTCTTTCAGTTGAACAGTAGTTTCTTCTTATTAACCTTTGAACACACCAGGTTGTCAGTAGTTTCTCTTTTCAAAATATGTATGTATATGTATGTATGTATGTAACTATTTGTATCCAAGGGAACATATATGAAAAATATTGTCACAATTAGTGTTGTCACGATACTGGAATTCCAAACTTCAAAACAATACCTTGAAAAATATCAATATTCGATACCATTTTCAATACTATGGGAAAAATTGGCACAACATTGAGGGCATAACATTTTGGATTTTTTATTAAAGGTCCCATATTATGCTCATCTTCAGGTTCATACTTGTATTGTGTGTTTCTACTAGAACATGTGTAATGTTCTCATTTTTCCTCATACTGTCAGCCTGAATATACCTGTATTTACCATCTGTCTGAAACGCTCCGTTTTAGCGCAATTTGACGGAATTGCAACAGAATTGCGTTGCTAGGCAACAGCTTGGGTCCATGTGTACTTCCTGTCAGCTGATGACATTCACATTACACTTGTAACCAGGAATAAACTGGGACACATTTAGAATGTTTACATTTAAAATTGTGTCAAGGGTCTAAATATTGTATAGTTGTGACATCACTAAGGGGCAGAAATCCTGACAGCTTGTTTCAAATGCAGAGTTTCGATACTTTCACAGTATTTATATAGGACTTAAGCCTGCTTTATAATAAAAAAACATGAAAATCTCACTTTTTTATATGAAACCTTTAAAAGATAAATAGCGGCGTGTGTATGTGTGTGTGTGTGTGTGTGTGTGTGTGTCAACTTGCTGTCGGAGAGAGGATAGAGCAGAAAATGCAGCTGGTACCTGAGAATTGATACTGCGGAAAATAAGTATTGAAACCATTTCAGATATTTAGTATCGATCGATACTTTGCCAACACTAGTTGTAATTACTTTGTAACTGTACTTACAAGTCACAATAATATGAATATTTACTCAGTACTAATTACTGTGGGTGGTGTGTGTCCTAAAATAATAGTGCTCACCTGTGGGGCTTACAGCAATATGACGCGTGAAAAATTCAACAGCATCTGGCAGATCATAGCACAATATTGGACCTGAGGCATGTTGCCAGCTTCACCATTAAAATTGTGGCGATGCGCTTGGATAATTACAAAGGTTTACTCAGGAAGCAGCACAGACTTTAAAAAAAACATCCCCTTCTGACAGACTCCACACACTGTGAACATATGTCAGACAAGATTAATGTGCCATGTTAGTAATCAGGCAAATAAATCAGCAAGTTTTATCATTACAATCTGTATAACAATGTGTTAAATGTCTATGTCAAGTTTCACAGATCATAATTCAACTTTTGTGTGTATTTTTGACATGTTCTGTCATGTCCAAACAGAAGAAAAGACCATTTTTCATTACGTCTACTTCTTCCAGAGATCAATTAACATTTGGCTTTTCTTATTTTGTTGTTCTTACTGACAAAATATGACTAACAAAATATTTTACCACCTACACAAACAGTTCTTAAAAAAATGTACTTTGTCCATATGGCACATTAATCTAAGACAGCAGCTTTCATATATTTTTTTGACAACTACTCCATTATGCTGACAGCATCTGGTTGCTAACAGTCGCCTTTGTCCTGTTTAGCAAACAAACCCCTGCCGTGTCTGGGTTTTGGTGACAGATGGCTCGCTTCGAGAGCTGCGGACGAGTGCTCTCTTACAAAAGATGTCATTTTTAACACATCCGCAAGTCTGATTTTGAGCGTGGCATAGTGACAGTGCATTTTAACGCAACATATGTTGCTGCTGACATACTGTACTGTGCTTTGGAAAGTGATGCCAATGTCTCGCTGAGGAAGACACATTAGTTAAACTGACATGCTACTTTTTTTTTGTTTGAATGGTGAAATAGGATGTGTTAAATGGGATGTTTGGATAGTGGGGGTTGAGTGTGAAGATAAATGCTGCCAAACTAAGTGGATATTTTTAAACTGACTTCAGCAAAGTGACGTTCAGTAACAAGAAAAATTGGAATATGCAGTTTCTGTTTGCAGCTATTTTGGTGAAATGATAACGCTTTATGTTAAGCCCATACTGTGCCTGCATTGTGCTAATAAGGCATGCAAACCAGACACACTGTTGTGTAAAATGTGGTAAAATATGTTAAATATATAAATAAGATTGGAATCATTTTTAATGCTTTGACTGCAGTTGTGTGTGTGCATCATGTTTGCTGTATGATTGCCGACCAAATAACGGTTGATTCAAACTCTGTCTTTAGGTGGCAGCAGTGCATCACAGGCCAGGCCTCTGAGCTGCGAATCAATGGTACACATCTGTTATTGTACATCACATGCATGAGTGCACAGCTTTACACATGCATGGAGGCAAACATAAGCCATCATTTAAATGTAAACATGGGCAGAAATGCAAACAAACTGGGAAAATCTGTTCGCCATGCTGAGAGCTCCTCCTCTGAAGTGGAAAACAGAATAATGCAGTAATTTAATCGAGGCTTGATTAATTCTAATGTTTGTCACTTTCAGGGAAATGATTATTTTCACGTCCAAGTCACCCGATCAATAAAGCATTGTTCCCTGAACGGATGGCGGCCTGCTCAGCATCCCCCTAATGTGGCTGAAGTCTCTTTTGCTATTTTCCAAACACGCTCAATTTCCCCACGATATTTCAAGCCATGTGCTCATGAATAATCTACTTTACCTCTCCTCTAACAAATCTGCCAGCGATTAGCGCTTAAGTCTTTGTGCACACACCTGTCGGGGGTTCCCCGGGTGAAGCAGGCAATCTCTCTTTCCCACTCTGAGGTTAATTTGCACCTTTGCCACCATGTGGTTGCAGGGAGCATACTGTTTCTTGTCAGACAACGGTAACAGTAGGTGGCAACACACATCCGGAGTTTTTGGCCATGAAAAAAAAATCTCAGCTGCACACACGCCCCCACCTCCCCTCCAGTTCTGAGGCTTAGCATTCATGCAGGATCTGCAGGAAGCTTAGGGACATCACTCATCACTATGGCGCACCAAGTGTCAATGCCGGTGACAAAGCGTTGCATTTCAAGTGCTCATGGTCATCAGAATGTAAAGTTTGAAAAGGCTTTTACAAAAATCCTCTGAGCCACTGTTATGTGTATTCTCTCTGAGGAAATCAAGCTAACCTGACCTGAACTACTGTGTTATCAGTCCTCTGTTATAGCTTAAAGCTGCAGTGGGTAGAAATGGAGCAAATATGATTTAAAAAAAGTTATTTTTATAAAATGGTCACTATATCCTGACAGTAGTGCATGAGATATGTCATCTGAAAAAAATCATGTGCCTCTGTGTCCTCGGTGTCCTCCGGTGTCCTCCGGTGTCCTCTGGTGCTCCTAATGGCATCTGCAAAATTTCACAGACTGGAGGAAAACAACCAATCAGAGCCAAGCTGGAGCCTTGCCATCTCTGAGCAGCTGTCAATCACTCGCAACCTCAAACCAGGCATCGCTGATCAAATATAAATCAATATTCTGTTACTCTAATGCCTATTTCTCGTATAAAATGTTTTCAGAAACATCTTGTAGTGTATTGTTACGCTGTAAAAAGAGAAGGTTTGTGCCCCGGCCACCATGTTGAGATCAGTTGAGGAAATACCAAGCAACGCCAACCAGCTGGAGCAAACTTTCTCATTTTACAGCTAAACAGTTCACTACAAGATGATTCTGAAAACATTTTACATGAGAAATAGGGATTACAGTAACAGAATATTAATTCATATTTGATCAGAATAGATAGAATAGAAAGCTTTATTGTCATTGTATTAAATACAACGAGAGTCACAATTGCCATTTCTGGTCTCAGCGCTGCCAGGTTTGACGTTTAATCGGAGTTAGCGAGTGATTGACAGCTGCCTCCGTTGAATGAACAGCCAATAATTACGCTCGCTCTCTGAAATGGGGCTAGATTTTCTAAAGCCTGAAAACAGAGCCATGAGGAGGTGCAGAAGTCTACTTTTCTCTCAGAACACTTGAATTACAATATGCTGAAAGGTTATTATGGAAATTTTGCCCAATGATACAAAAAACATTCTGCCTACCCCAGCTTTAACATGACCTGAGCTACAGACTGCTTTGTGGTCCTCTATTAAAGCCTAACAATCAGCCAAAACAATTAAATTCAACAAAATATGAACTCACAAAGTCACAAACATGTCACACTGATACAGTACTTTTAACCTCTCTCAATACTATATGTGATGAAACAACTCACAGGGATCGTAGGCATGGAAGAGTAATGGCGGTAGTTAGGAGCACAGCTTTGTCAAAAATATTACCCTTTGTGCTGTTTGTCCTTTTCTCTCTCGGTCTAATTTCGAACTGGATTGGTGGGATGGCGGCAAAAAGGGGAAAAAAGAGGGAAGATAACCGCAGTTCCATTTCTATACCCCTTGTGAGTAAATTGGCTCTTTATCAAATTTAGGCCCCATCTATCAATACAAAGAACGGTATCGAAATTACTTTGTTGGCCACAAATCGCTGGCAATAGATTGCGCCTCTCTTGAAACAAGGCCATCATTTATCTGGTTCACATTTCCTCCCCAGGTGAAAAGGAGCAGGAGACAATACGACTTTTATTTGTTCCCTGGGTGATAGATGTAAACCCCCTTGAACCTCTGATTACAAGATTACCACAAGTAAAATAAAAATCTATTAAACATTTAGACCTGTTGGTGCCCTCTATTTCTATCAAATAGTGCTGTCAGGGGAGCTGGAGGCATGGGGGACCTCCCAACACTGAGGAAATTTACACAGCTACAAAGTATTCTGGGCAAAGCTGTGTAGTTTGTCCCAGGAGGGTGATGCATAAAGGAGAACTTAATTACAGTGGATACAAAGTACCTTCAAGATGTAATAAAAAGAGAACACAGAGAGAACTCTTCAGCTCCTGAAAAAGCTGAGGTGAAAGGTGATGGAGTAGCAGTGGTGAGGGTGAAGGTGGTGGCAGTGAAATGATGATAAAGTGGCAGGGCATTGTGGTTTGGTTTCCCCTCAGTTCCGCACCGAGAGCTGGAATTATCAGAGCAGCAGGTCTGGGCCTAATATCCTTTTGTGCTGGCAGCGTATTGCCGAGTGAAGATTGCGGATGGAAATAATCAGCCCTTTTAAAGGTCAGGGGAAGTTATAAGCACACCCAAAGTAGACCATGACACATTCTAGCTGATAAGAAATAACTGTCTGTGTAAGGAAGAAAGAGGAGAGTTCACCTTGTCCCATTTATGCTATCATGATTGCTCAACTGTCAGTCAAATATAATGTGCACACTATACACACATGCAGTCGACCCCAACTGTAGGAAACTCTTTGGTCTGGCTAACGTACTTTGAGGCAAACAGACTGATGCATTGAAGTCACTATAGCTTGATAGCTTTGTAACATTGGTCTTTTTTTAAGTATTTCAGCACGGCAATATGCATAGACAGTATATAAGAAGTGGACGTAGTCACAGTGACGTCACTTATTGGTCTGTGGACTGCCGTTTTGAAGCCTCCAGTTTGGCATTTTGGCCGTCGCCATCTTGGTTCTTTTTTGCAACCACAAGTGATATGAGAGGGAGGAGCTGAGTACAACCGAACGCTGAATAAGACATTTTTAGGCGACCAAAATGTTACTATTAACTTTTCATGAAGTGAAAACACACTGTGAAAGGGTTAAAGTTGTAAGACGAAATCACGGACAACTCCCAGACCGGACAACGCCGTAGTAGCGACCTGTCAATCACAAGGTAGCCACGCCCTAAAGCATACAGCAAAGGAATAGTTTGATATTTTGGTTAGCCTGTCAACGGCACACAACACAGTTTCACGGCAAATTGTGAAATCACGAAAGTCACGAAATTTAATAAATTTGATTAGTGTACATAGACACGAATTTCCCTTTTTCTTGTGACGCTTAGCGCGACTTTCAACAACGTACTTTTTGTGCGTTTTCCTACGCATGTCCAGCAACACACGTGTCAATTTCCGCTCCAGTCTTTTCAAAATAAAACTACTTAGTCATTTAGGAATGGATCGACTTGATAGGTTCAAGCAACAACTACTTAGCTAGCTTTGGGAAAAGATTGTAGTTTGGGTTAAAATAACTCCGGAAATGCTGTAAATTAAGTACGGGAAGTTATGTGACAAATAAATCAACTTTAACTTGTGGTTTCACACGGGACAAAAACACCGGTCTCCTGGGCATAAAGTCCTGTGTTTTTTGACCCACCCATTCACCCCGACCTCCTCCCTATGTGGTGTTCGCGCCTCTTTATACTTCCCGATTCATCAATTACAAGGATTGCATACAAATTGATTTTGTGCTGACCATCACGAAAAAACCTGAAACTCTTGTCTATGTACACAAATCAATAGATTAAATTTCGTGATTTCGTGATTTCACAAACTGCTGTGCAGCTGGGCTGGTCAACCAGACTCCAGGAAGTTACTTTTCCCAGCTATAAATAGTGTGGCACATATAACCCCTCCCCTCTCCCCTCCACCCCCCGTAAAATGGTAAACTTTACATGTAAGTTATTGTACAAACAAGATACAGGCCTAAGGTGTTAATTAGTGAGCTTAAGAGGTGCTGGGCTGATTTAGTAATCCTTGAATAGAGCCAGGGTAGCTGTTTTTGTGCTGAGCTAAGCAAACTGGCTGCTGTTTGTAGCTTCATATTCAATGGACTTATACAGTATAAGAGTTGTATAATGTTTTTTTATCTAGCTATTCACCAGAAATTGAACATAAAAACTGTGATAATATGCCCACTTATAATAAACACCCTTTTTGTCTCATTCTATTTACAGAGTTAATAAAGTGTTTTTGTCTTGTTATGGAAAGGGCCTAACATTGATTTCAGTAGGCAGCAAAATAAAGGACAAATCATTTGGGACTGGTGACTTACAGCAGTGCGGGCTATAGGAAGGTCACTCTTTGCCTTCCCTCTGGGCATCAGTCTTGAAAAACAGAGTGACGGCCCCAGAGAGGCTGATAAGTAAATACAGTTTTAATGGGCTGTGAATGGCTGGTGGTAATCTGCACAGGCCGGCAGTGGGCAAGGCACAGAGGGCGACAGGGCATTCTGCAGCGGTTATTATTAATGCTATCATAGATCAGATAGGCCAGGGGAGGAGAATGAAAGGTGGTGATGAATTTGGGCCTCCTGTCTACCAACTGACTGGAGGACAAGGCACTGAGGCTGGTTAAGGTCACAGATGAAGGATACCACCCAAAAGAAGACACAGGGGACGATTCATTATAGAGGACAGGATAGTATATACCCCAGGGACCTACCGAAGGTCACAGGGGGGGGCAATGGAAAAGTTCAAAAACACAGCCTGTAGTGTGTTTCTACTCACCCATATGGTATTCTTAATATCTGAGTATCCCACAATGTGTAAACATTATATACCAGAATACCTGATTTGACTGTTAGCTCATTTAATGTGCATTATCAGTCATTAAGCCTCATAGATGTGGGTCAGTAGGAGCCTACTACGCCTAGTATGTTGTAAAAGTGTTGTAAAAACAACATGTGAAACTGAATGAAACGTTATGTTTTGAACACAAACAAAACAGCTTATTTAATTTGGGCAACACAACTACAACTTCAATAGGTTTAGTGAACAAAACTATAACTTCTTTAGGTCTAGGGAGCAAAACTACAAATTATTTTGGTTTAGGGAACAGAACTACAACTTCTTTAGGTTTACGCAACACAACTACAACGTCATTAGGTGTAGGGAACAAAACTACAACCTCTTTAGGTTTAGGGGACAAAACTACAACTTCTTTAGGTTTACGCAACACAACTACAATGTCATTAGGTTTAGGGAACAAAACTACAACCTCTTTAGGTTTAGGGAACAAAACTACAACTTTTTTAGGTTTACGCAACACAACTACAATGTCATTAGGTTTAGGGAACAAAACTACAACTTCTTTATTTTCGGGGAACAAAACTACAACTTCATAGGTTTAGGGAACAAAACTATAACTTGTTTAGGTTTAGGAAACAAAACTACAACCTATTTAGATTTAGGGAACAAAACTACAACTTCTTTAAGTTTAGGGGAACAAAACCACAACTTCTTTAGGTTTAGGCAACAAAACTACTTGGTTAAGTTTAAGGAAAAAGAGTGTGTTTTGAAACTATGTTTGAAAAGTGAAACTTTACGTTTGTGAACACAAAGAGAACTACAAGCTGTTGGTTTCACATGGGATGAAAACCCCAGACTCCTGGCTGACAGCCCTGTGTTTTGTGTCCCATTCATTGCCCACGACCTCTACCTCATATGGAGTTTCACGATGTCTGTACTACAGCGCCTGACTTCTGCTTTTGCTCCTGTCATAATTACTACAGTCGCTAGATGTTGCTTTCAATTTCTTTTGTTCCTTCTTTCGGTGATCACCCATGTGAATCAATGATAAAATCTACTAGTGGGTGTAGCAGGCCCCTTCTGACCCACATCTATGAGGCTTATCACCTTTGATAACACCCATTAAAGGTCCTGATAACAGTCCATCCGTCTGACCAGAAATTGTTTTTAGTATTCTTGACAGAAAATCTGAGCCCTGGCAGGAAACTAAACCACCAAACATTCCAAAGTAAAATCTGATCGTTGTCTCAAAGTTTGAAACGCAGTATGTTGTATGTGTCTGACATTTCAGTCTTCGGTCTATTTACAAGGTATGAAAGCTTCGAGATCTTTTTCCAAGACATCAAAGACTTGAGACCTTTCTCCAGACATCAAAGTCTCATGACCTGTCCTCAGAGAGGTCTGCGGTTCGAAACGTCACGCGTGTCAAGACACAGTTGCTTGTGTTTTTGCCTTCTAGATATCTCTTTAAACATCGCCAACAAGTGCTCTAGCTGTTTTAAAAAACTCCAATTTTCCCCGAATCGAATGTGTCTTATCAGCTTTAGGAGGGAGATGGATGGTGTGTGA
>CAKAOI010052717.1:119640-209738 GCA_916701655.1 Sebastiscus albofasciatus
TCTGTCTCTATGTGTCAGCCCTGCGATGGACTGGCGACCTGTCCAGGGTGTACCCCGCCTTCGCCCAATGTCGGCTGGGATCGGCTCCAGCCCCCCCGCGACCCCTAACGGGATAAGCGGTTGCAGATGAGAGAGAGAGAGATCTTTTTCCAAGACATCAAAGACTTGAGACCTTTCTCCAGACATCAAAGTCTCATGACCTGTCCTCAGAGAGGTCTGCGGTTCGAAACGTCACGCGTGTCAAGACACAGTTGCTTGTGTTTTTGCCTTCTAGATATCTCTTTAAACATCGCCAACAAGTGCTCTAGCTGTTTTAAAAAACTCCAATTTTCCCCGAATCGAATGTGTCTTATCAGCTTTAGGAGGGAGATGGATGGTGTGTGAGTCAGCCAAGGAAATGGACTTACCATGTGCAGGACTGAGAGGGTTTCTGCTACTTTCTTTTTAATGACTTGCAGCTACAGACGATGTAACCCAAGCCACTCTGGCTCTGTCTGGTGCTCTCTCTGATTTCCAGCTGTTGAATGGGCCGCAGTGTAGTGTGGGCTTCAAGGGATTTGTTTGAGTGTCAGGCTATAGAGAAGGGCTACTTTTGGACAGCTACCAGCCTTTGTGTGAGTGATGTTCCAGCCCAACCATTACAGCTAGGGAAGTGACTGCTCTTAATGCTTTTTGCAGCTGTACAAGAGTGGATTAGTTTCTGCGATCAAATTGCACACATTTAGGAGGAAGCAAAAAGCTTTGCTCCTTCAGGAGGAAAAAAGGAATTTGAAGTCAAATAGAAAGGATGCCCTAAAATGAGAACGCATGCAGTGGCTGTAACTATGATTTAGTGGTTAAAGGGATTTCAAACCCACTCTTACCTTTGAGAACATCTTCACAACAACTAATTGGAGTAGTATCCACACACTCTTTCTAAGTAGTGCTCTGGGTGATTTCCTTTCTCGGTTTGACAGGCCTTTTTAGACATGACTGCTGCATGCAGAGTCAAAGTATAGGTTGCGATACCGCTTTTAGGCCACAACTTGCTTTACTGATGTACTTCCGTTTAGCTTGACAGTCCTGATATACTGACTGACAGCATGTGAGATGAGTTATGAGTACGGCCTGCAAGATAAATGCAAAATAACTAAAATATATGAAATTGGAGGTCTTGCTGTTAGCAGTGTGTGGCATACCTGTAGACAGAACATGCATTTATATCTCCACATGAAGTATTGTAGGTTAGTATTTGTCGCCCTTGGTGCGCGATTCATTTTTGATAAATAAACATGGCCTTCCTTTGTAAAATTACATTAATTACATCTAAAAACAGCATGAGCATCTTCTGCACAATCAAAGCACCAACCAGCTGAATGTTGGGGCCTCGCCTTCCAGTGATCACAGCATGGCAGACAAGCAGAGCAATGAAACAAAACACTCATGAAAAGACTGATTAGACTGGTGGGTGACTCATCTGATATTTCCGTATTTAGCATTCATGGATCTTTCTTTATCTTTCCTTCACAACACCATCTGGCCCGCACAAAAAAAAAAAAATTACAAAAAAATCTGGCTCACGGTTTAATCAATCACCAGATTGCGGTAATAAAACCATATTTCATTTAATTTTCTGGGCTGAAGTTATTTTAATTTTGAAGAATCCGTCGGTGGCAATGATTACGTTCTGGAGTCACAAATAATTATTTCAAACAGGAGCATATCTGTTTTGAAGTCATGAGTAAAGCTTGTATCAGAGATGATTTGGCCATAGAAACATAGTTTGCTGATGGCAGTTGGCTATTACCCATAATTAGGGGCGATATGGTAGAAATCTTCTATACCGATATAGGTAATTTCATATCTCGATAATGATATTTATCACAATGTTTTCTGGTAATTCAATAAATAAATAGTTTTTATGAAATAACCACATGGTAAAGCCTATTTTTTGGAGGACACAGAGGCACATGGATTTTTTTTCAGATTACCTGTCTCATGCACTACGGTCAGGATATAGTGACGTATAGAGCTTTTTATAAAAATAACTTCTTTTAATCATATTTGCTCCATTTCTACCCACTGCTGCTTTAAGAACAGTAAATATCAGACACCTTAGGACTCAAGTAATATTCTAATGGGGTGACTTTAACTTCTATTAAAGTCATTTTCTGGTTAGATTTCTGTGCTTTTATTTAAGTGTGGCATTCAGGTACTTCATCCACCTCTGGTAATCTTCAGGCAGTACATACACATATTGAAGATGCATGCATTATTATTATGTTCCATAATATCCACCATGGCCCTGAATAAAAAATACGTATGGAAAATAAAATGAATGAACGGAAGAGGTCAAAATGCACCTATAACTGAACACACTGTAGTCGCTGATCTCTCTCTCAGGAGGACAAAACCTCATCAGTAACATGCTTCCATCAAATAGGTGATCTTCCTACTTTAATCACCTGTTAATAATTGGATCTTTATGGTTGCTCCACAGTGTTAAGTATCCATCATTCCTGTCCTCCACCTTCACACCTGAGCAGCTCTGGTTCAGTTCACTTCCCTCTCCACACGAGGGCACTAGTGCCCACAGAGTGGAGCAATCATGCAATCAATTGAAACATGTTCGATAACAACTTCTGAAGTCATTCTTTCTGTCCACAGAGGGCAACAGTGTCGGTGGGAGAGTATAGGACGTCTAGTGAGGGAAGAAGATAAATGACTTTTGGTGAAAAGTGCATCCTATTTGAAGATGGGGGCGGGGATGCCTTTTTGGCTTGAATGTGAATTGAAAAGTGTTTAATATAAATATGAAGGTGTATTCTCACCACTATACCTGTGAAGAATGGTGTGTTGTTGCAGGAGAGCCACACGCCCCCCTGATGTGTGCCAGTGCCAGTTATTGTCACCGCTCTGCTTTCTTCTCTCTCTCGACGCGCATTGGACGGCTGACTGTGCGTAAGCTTCCACTGAAACTGTCGCCTATATTATTGCCCTGTCTACATAAACATCGAAAGATTGAAGGCTTGAACGCGGACTTTCGCAGAATATTTTGAAGCACTCGGTGCCAAAGTGTAATTAGAAAGTGGCAGCTGAACATTTGGAGCTTTACGCGCTCTGCTGCTGCTGGAGTTGCGCTCAGGACTTGCCTTGGTGCGGATGTGTACTGACCTATGGTGCAATTTTAAACTTCTTTACTTTGATATGTGATGCCATGCATCATGCCGGCTGGGAGCTGCTTCTGTGTTGGACTTTACGCACCGCATAGCAGCCAACTTCAGGTGCCTTCTGGTGATGCGGAGGATGCAGAGAAAGACAAACCTTTAGACCAACTGAGGACGAGGCATTGAAGACCTTTTTTCATTTCTGGAAGAAAAAAAAATTGTTTCGGGAGCTCAACCGAGAATCATTGTGCAGGATGCATCACAATAGACGTTTGGTTTTGGTTTTACGCATTTCATCAGGCGTCTGAGCGTCTTTCTTTTTCCAAAAAAATGCTTCAAAGAGTGATGCAAGTTCCAGATAAAAACAAGTAGATAAGACACAAAGTGAAACGTTGTTTTTTTTCCACGCGTACTATGCTTTTTTTTTTTTGCAAAATGACTGGATGAAGCATGGCGTTTTGACCAGAAAAAGATGCTTTTTTCATTTTTTACTAACGATGCTGCAAGTAGGATTTTTGTTGTCTTTGAATTAACACACCATACAGTGTTTTGGGGGATTCTTGTTTTCGCCTAACGACTCCAAGAAACATGTTGCATATCCTTGCGCTTCAGTCGGCGGTGTTACTTTTTGCAGGTAAGCACAATAACTGTCTTCTACAGTCCTTCTAGTTTCAACTGAGGAAATGTGCTTTTTCTTACAAAGAATATGCAGCCAGACATTAAGAAGTTAAAAAGAAACTGTAGCCAACACGCAGGACGAGTTCAAGCCAGGTAGAAGGGACACATCACATCCTACCTGAGACACACACACACACACACACACACACACACACACACACACACACACACACACACACTGCTGTGTATGTGAATATCAGTCTGCTATGTCCCACACAGTGTTATTATGCATGCTGTAATTAAGTTATACCCCATGACAACAACTCATATCTGTTCAGATGTACAATGATGTATAATGAAGAACCCACTGCACCTGTACTACACACCCAGAGCAGCTCTGGCCTTAAATAACATTTATCTCATGAATATTTCAACATGACAGGGAATCTCTTGTGCAACAGAAGCGTCGGGGCTTTATTACCTCTTGGCTTGTCAGGTTATTACATCAAAATTCATCTCAGAGGCCATAATTATTTGATGGGGAAAGTTACAGAGACCTGCTTGCATTGGTGAGGGATCTCTTCATAGCTTGAAATCACAACATGACATAAACAGTGACTGTTGCAGACAGCTATTTTGCAGGACTTCCTCTCTATCTATCTGACTTCTTGCTAAAACAATGATAATGTAAATTTGCACTTCAGTCCTTAAGCACCACAAGGAGGAGAGCAGCGTTTACTTTGGCTGCCTTACAGCCAGAATGTACAGCTGCTGGTCTGGCTAATGAATCCCTTCTGTCTTGTATGAAAATGCTATTTGGATAATGCATCCTATCCACTATATTGTGAATATTTTCTCTGGATAATAACTAAACAAGTTATGTCTTTAAGTTTAGATTCATTCAGCTTTACAGCTGCAAATATTCAATTTAGGGCTGTCAGTTGGTTAAAATATTTAATCATGATTAATCGCAAATTAATCACACGTTTTTTATCTGTTCAACATGTACCTTAAAGGGAGATTTGTCAAGTATTTAATACTCTTATCAACATGGGAGTGGGAAAATATGCTTGCTTTATGCAAATATATGTATATATTTATTATTAGAAATCAATTAACAACACAAAACAATGACAAATGTTGTCCAGAAACCCTCACAGATACTGCATTTAGCATAAAAAATATGCTCAAATCATAACATGGCAAACTCAAGGCTAACAGGCAACAACAGCTGTCAGTGTGTCAGTGTGCTGACTTGACTATGACTTGCCCCAAAACTGCATGTGATTATCATAAAGTGGGCATGTCTGTAAAGGGGAGACTCGTCGGTACCCATAGAACCCATTTTCATTCGCATATCTTGAGGTCAGAGGTCAAGGGGCCACTTTGAAAATGGCCATGACAGTTTTTCCTCGCCAAAATTTAGCGTAAGTTTGGACAAGCTGGTATGACACGGTCGGTACCAATAGATTCCTTAGGTTTTTTTAGTTTCATATAAGCCTCTACAACCGCCGAAAGAACGTTAATACATTAAAGAAATTAGTGACGTTAAAACAAATTTACTTAACTTTGACAGCCCAAATTCAACTTAACATCAACTGTGATGAAAAACCTTTTTCTCATTCACTGACCGTACCTTGTTTGGCTCTTTTTGTGCCTCGAGGCAAAGAATCATCGTCTGATTATATTCATGTAAAAGCCCGCAGCCAATCATGCATCACTTATGCTTCAAATAAAAGAAACACCTGCATTGATTTCCTTGCATTATTCAGAGGTCACGCATTTCCAGAAAGTAAACGCCAAACACTTCAAACTTCACCTCGCACATCTGTGTTGTGCACGTACACTTTGATTAGCGCCTCTTCTTCGCAGCTCCGAGGATGACTCTTATTCGACAGCTCACCTATTACGAGTGCTGACTCACTGACTGCAAGTGCACGGTAATGATGTTTGCCATATGCCAAGGCCTCTCTCAGTAACCGTACACAGTGTGATCCTAATTGAGCATTGTGTGTCATAAAGCTGCAGGACACAGCTTCTCACTGCGAATAGTGATGGGAATTGATAACACACTCCAGGAAATGAGAGGATCAAATCGGTGCTAGAAAAATGCCTGCACAGCATAATGAAGGCGTAATTAGGGAGGGAGACCTCCTGGTATTCTGGTGCGACTATGACTATACACGCTTTGTTTGGAAAAGCAGACTTAGTAGACCTAAACACTGCCTTGAAATCTCTTGAATAAAATGTCATTGTGACAGATAAAGACTAAAAGTCTGGCTTTACTTCTTCTTCTTATTTTAAAAAGCCCGTCCTCTCTATTGACTGAAGCCACCAGGTGTGTTCCAGTGAGACACCTCGCTGGGATTCCTGAGTGGAATATCCAATCTTCCCTCCCTTCGTCTTATCCTTGAGCTTAACAAGATCCAAAAGGGGATCAAGCAAGGATAGCCTTCAGTCTACATCTTTAAGCACTAAGCACACAGCCTTGTCCCCGCTATGCGTCTGTCCTCATGCGTCTATATCCCCGTCAAAGGATTGGGCTTGTTGTCCTGTTTTTTTTTTTTTTTTTTTTTTTTTTTTTTTTTGAACGCCAACATTTTATTAACCCAGCAGAGATTCTTTGGCTCTTTCTCAGCGGAGACTTTTTATCTGTAATTGTCCTCAAAAAGATCCACTGCTGTGGTCTTGCACCCCAGTGCTGTGGTGGCACGCATCCAGCTGCTCCTCTCTGTTGCCCCTGGCAGTATTTTAAGCCTCGCAACTCATGTCCTTGAGCAAGCAAGGAGCAAGAAATGAGAGAGAAAGATGACATATAGGCATGCACAGGAAATGGTTTGTGTGTGTGTGTGTGTGTGTGTAAAAGGAAAATATAACTCAAATTAATGGACAAAAAGTTATCTGTATGTGAGATGTGAGTTCAGTTTGAAATCTCAACGATACAAACACATGTTGTCTTCCAGCTGAGAGAGAGCACACGATGCTGATAGACTGTTTGTCTTCATGCTTTGCGACTTAAAGCGGCATTAGGCAGGTTAGAGCAAATATGATTAGAAAAAGTTATTTTTATAAAACGGTCACTATATCCTGACAGTAGTGCATGAGACAGAAAAATAAAATCATGTGCCTCTGTGTCCTCCGGTGCTCCATGAGGAGGTGCAGAAGTCTAGTTTTCTCACAGAAAACTTGAATTACAATACGCTGAAAGGTTATTATGGATGCCAAAAAACATTCTTCCTACTGCCGCTTATACCTTCATGATTGTGTCTCTTTGGTTTAGGGCTGCAACTAACAATCATTTTCATTGAAGATGAATCTGTTGATTATTTTCTCGATTAATCTATTAGTTGTTTGGTCTAGGAAAAGTCAGAATATGGTGAAAAATGTTGATCAGATGACGTCCTCAAATGTCTTGTTTTGTTCACAACTCAAAGATATTCAGTTTACTGTCATAGAGGAGTAAAGAAACCAGAATATATTCACATTTAAGAAGCTGGAATCAGAGAATTTTCAAAACCGATTAACTGATTATCAAAATAGTTGGCGATTATTTATTGACAACTAATCAATTAATCTTTGCAGCTCTACTTTGGTTTACGTTGCACAATGTCAAATTGAAATCAAGCTGTTTTTTGGTTGAAATAAAGACAAACATAAGGCCTAGTTTCATCAACATGGACGTTACTCCTCGTCACAGAGTTTTACCGCACTGGAAGATTCCAGGAAATGTCAACGAGAACTAGTAATCCCAAATTCTGTTTAACAGCTCATCAATTATACTTGTATGTGAAGCATATGGCCATGAAGATGTAAATGAGTCTCTGTCTCAAGAGAGCGTGCTTTGGATGAAAACCTGTAATGCCATTTTTCTGGTTCGTTGGCGTTAGCTCGGTTATTTATGGATCAGAGAACATGAAAAGAACAGAAGAAATCCCTGGCTTGGTGGTATTCTTATCATGGCTATCTTACAGCTATACGCTTTGAGCACACTGTGGTGTGCACTTTTTAGATTTGTGAGGGAGGACACTGATAAAAAGAGGCAGACTTTTCCCTTCTCTCAAATCCAATTTTGGCGTGGCTCGGGTGTTTTCTGCAGTATGTAGGGAGAAAGGAAAAGAGAATCACAGTAGCAGCGAGCGAGGCGTAAGCCGGGTTTGGACTTCTCTGCTGTGTAATTACCAGCCATCACAAATGTTTTTACGCTGCTGGTTTGTGAGTTAAACTGTGCACCTTTGTTTGTTTAATGCCCATAAACACACTGAGTAGGTGGACTCTCATTTATATCTGTTGTAGTGCTCTTTCAAGCTCATTATACTGAAAGTGTGCGTGTGGGAGGCATACATTGAAGCTTTCCAATCAAGGAGTCAAAAAAAGGTTTTTGCCCCCATAAATTCATGCATCATCAGTGTAATGTCCTTTAATATTCCCACAAAGCACATCTGCCCCTGTGTTAATTGGCTCTTTATAACTGCCGTGATCTCACATTCGATTTAATCAGATTTCATGATTAAGGAAGGTGAATGTGTGAAAGCTTTAAAGGGAGGTGTGTACGTGTGTGTGTAGGGGGGGTCACTGTAATAATTGACAAACATGCTGATGCAGTGTTTGTGCGCTCTCTCATCAGTGGATAGTAGTGTCTCAACGGAGGACTTCCCCGTCATAAATCTATCGGGGAGTTCACGGCCAGACTGTGAGCTCCAGCGGCGCTGCGTCAACTAGGTGTGGTGGTGCAACAGAGGGAAAACACTACAGACTGCCAGCTCGTGTCAGACTGCAGGCTGTCTCAAACTCGTACTTTAATGTAAACTCACTGTTAATCATGAACTCAGGCTGCATTGGAAATTTCAATTTAGAACTGGTATCGGATTTAGAATTAATGATTTGAAAAACTTGCCTTGTGTTGTAGAATAAAGTTAAAAGAAGACTTCAGCCGTGTAAGCAGTTCTGTGTGACTGTAACATCAGCATGCTCACGACGACGATGCTAACATGCTGATGTTTAGCAGGCAATGCTTGCTGTGTTCATTATCTAAGTTCAACATGAGTTAGCATGCCTAACACTGACTAATTATCACTAAACACTAAGTACAACTGAGGCTGATGTTATGTCATTAGTTTGACATTTGGGCATGAACCACACTATTGAACAAATTAAGATGTTGACCTGATGGTGGTGCTAGTTGGAGCAGCTGTAGCTCAGTGGGTAGAGTGGTCATCCTTTCACCACAAGGTTGGCGGTTCAATCCCGGAACACTTTATAGCAGCCCACTGCTCCTAAAGAAAGAAAAAGGATGGGTTAAATAAAGAGGTCAAATTTCTTAATAAAGTTTTTAAGTTAAAAGTTATGGGACTGCCAAAATTGTTACAATTCATTGTCCTGGCTCCACAAATGTAAGCTGACATATCAGATGGTTTGTTACACAGAACCATCTGAGAAGCCGTCATTGGAACTGTTTGAAAAAGAGCAGGCACAAAAAAATACTTGGCAGGTAATTGGATGAACAATCAAATTTTTGCCGAAGCCAGCGATTCTCTTGTGATCTCGTGACATTGCGAGAATCCAGCTGCCGTGCGAGGTAACCGCAAATGTGCACCACATTAAAAGTCAATCTCTCCAATAGTCGTTGAGACATTCCACTCGAAACCAAAATTGTCAACCTCATTGTTGGACTAGAGGAAAAGTCAGAGGATCACCAAAGTCAGTGGGATCCTCTGGGGACCATGAATGGCTGTTTATAAAATAGGGCTGTCCTCGACCAATGAAATTCTCAATTAGTTGATTTAATAAAAATATCTGTGTGTTTACTAGAGATGTGCTCATAAGTTATAAAAATAAGTCATTCAACATGAAAAAAGCAAAAAAAACCCGACTAATCAACTAAAGACATCTCAGTCGACTAAGACCAAAACAACCGATTAGTTGCCTAATGGACTAAGAGGGGGCAGCCCTAGTATAAAATGTTGTGCCAATCCATCAATTAGATGTTGAGATATTTAACCGGATCATTGGGAACTTTGACCTTCTGGTGGCGCTAAATGGAAATTCAGAGGATCATAAAAGTCATTAAGATTCATCCTCTGGGGGCCATGAATGTCGGTACAAAATGTCATTTTACGCCATCCAATAGTTGTTGAGACATTCTACTCAAAACCAAAAATATCAACCTCATGGTGGCGCTAACGGAGAAGTCAGGGGGTCACATCAGTCATTAGGATTCATCCTCCGGGGACCATGCCTGTCAAAGGTACAAAATGTGTTCCTGGACCAAAGCACCGTTGCTATCCTTTGAGCCCTACCGCTAGCTTGGCTAAATCTATTACTGAGAAGTCACTTAACAGATCACATTACAGTTTCTTAAGAAATATTTTTCAGCAGAATTAAGAGACTCTTCTTTCACTTTGAATACTGATGAAAAGAAATGTTAAGAATTGTAATTCTGTTCCCCTAATACTCGACAGCTTAGAGTAGAAGACACTGGGATGCAGTTTATTAGTAATGGTTTCAGCTCTTAAACATATGCCTTGATGTCTTCTTCTCTTCTGTTCTGACTCAGTGGGCTTTAACACAAACTCAGCTACATTATAACTATAAAGAACATTTTCTCCCATACTCACTGCTCAGACATTTTAACAGTGTTGAGATGGAACGCTTTATTTCCTGCAGATAACGCCCTCTATAAAAACCCTATGCATTTACTGTCTTTATGCTGTAGCCTGTTTCTTTACTGAACATTTTTATTCTGCATCAGAGAGGAGGGAGAAAATATGAATCATAAGATATTCCAAAAAACAACAACAATAACACCAGACTAAGAAGTGGATTATGTTTTTATACATTCGACACATGAATAAAATGTCATTAGCCTGGGAGCTTTCTCTGGAAACTTCTAGGACAGCATCCCACAATATTAGATATTAATGTAATATATCCTGCATCAAGGCTTAAACAATATGAATACACCCAGGAACTTCATTTCCTTGTAACTCTGGGTTTTGCAAGCAAAAAAATAACATCAACATTTGTGCTGAATTAAAAAAAACAACATATTAAAATATTAAAATCACACTGTAAAGACATATTTAGTATCACAGGTATATTTTCTGTTTCTCCAGCATAGCGTTTTTTATGTGCAGGTTCTTATAGCCAGGTCTTGCTTCCTTCCTGTCAGCAGAGATGCATCCATAACTCCAATTGGTTATGCATTTTTGATTTGCGTAATCACAGGCAGGTGGCTGGACAAAAGGCTGTCACTACATCTGAGAGAGTGGAGCAGCGGAGCTGTCGCTGTCTATCAGAGGCATCAGAGCTTAATGCATTAGAGGCAATGATCTGACAGGTACATATTGTCAGGGCCCATTGACTTCTTTGTGGTGTGGCTGATTGATTGCCGAGATTATGTTAAAATGGGAGCCGTGCGCCTCTTTGTGACTCAGAGCGGTGTGCTCATGCAGTAATGTCGAACGGCAGCCTTAAAACTACCACTGAATTTTAATTTTGAAATATATTGTTTTATCCCTTGAGCAGTCCATTCTGTTTGTGAATAATCACTATTGTCTCCTGCAGCTGGAACGAGACCGGAGAGTCTGTTGTGCCCTCTCATCTGTGACGGCAAACCAACGTACAGCTGCATGAGGAATGACTTATGGTAGATGGAAAGGTGCCTCTGACACAGCACATTTTATAATATGAAATAAGCCTGATATAAAACGCGTTTGGATGTAAAAAGAAATCACTGTATGAAATCAACATATTTAGTGTCAGTGAAGCAGCTCTGGGCTTTACATCAGCGTGACATCACAGATTAAAATCTCTGCTCTGTGGCACTTTGACTGAGGCTTGTTGTTTCTGTTCAAAATAATGGCATCGTTATCTGAATGAATCACTTGTTTTGAGTAACAGTGGTGTCTTAAAGCTGCTTTATTAGTATAAATTATCATTTCTATTATAATATTGCTCATAAGGAATAAAGTATCAGAGATACACATAAACAGAGCAACAAAGCACTATCATACAAATATGGTACATTATCAGCTGCCATCTAAACAAACAACTTCAAATCAACTAATGTCGATGTTTTATTAAAAAGATGCTTTCTAGAGCCAAAGTCATGGATATATTTACTTAAAGTAAAACTTGTATTAATGTTAAAATGTAATTTCATCCATAAACATCACTACTGTATTTTGAAAAAACGTTACATGATGAGAGAATTTAGGAAATCTGTATGATGACTCTGCAATGCAGTAATCCACAGTAGAACCTGACCGATAAATCGTCCGGGCCGACATTAGCTTATTGCAGATTTATTTGTATTGGTTTGTAGGCCATTAAATAGTAAAATGAAATTACAATTACATAATTTGTCCACCAAAGAGTACAGACAAGTTTATTTTTCAGCTGTGAAATAGCCCACAGTACATATCTTGGTGATAATTATTTGAAATCAGCATGAATTGATTTTGTATTGCCACTTGGGGGCAGCACAACGAGCTGTAAACACAACACTGACATATTATCAGCTTATAGAGTTAAAGGAACAGTGTGTAACATTTAGGGGGATCTGTTGGCAAACATGGAATATAATATTAAATATGCTAAATGTGAGATTGGGAGCATTTCTATTGCCTCTTCACGGCCCTCAACATGGCAACGGCTGAGCCGGCGGCTCACAGCTAACAGTGCTGACAGAGATAACAGTGTATTGCATTCAAATTGGACCAACTAGGGTGAAAGAGTAAAAAAAAAAAAAAAAAAAAAAAATCACTTTCAAATATACTGTGTGTTGATTATGGGACGTAATGATTCTTTGCTGCTTTGATTTTTAAAGCTGATACTCAACATAAATACTTCAACAGAACAATCATTTGTTCGTTCGCTACGACTCAGTTAAATGTAAATGTCCTGAAGTACACTCTGACCATTGGCTACATGGTGCTTGGTGTAATTGGAATGCCAGTGTATGTGTGCGTCCCCAATCAGTCTTGACACAATCACTGGTTCCTAATCAGTGTGAAAGTAATGGCCACCTCAGAGTACAATCAGTGTACAAGTTAGTCTGGCAGGAGTGGCTCTAACTTAATGAACTCCCTCGAGTGAACCCACTGAGTCAGCATGACTGCGTTAATAGACAAAGAGCACAAAAGTCCTCTAACGCACTTTAACTTTCTGGATCTAAAAAGCATTGCCTTGGTATTTAGCTACATGTGTAGCAATGATTTCATGTTGTCATCTCGCCCTGGCTGTCCCGCAGCCTGCAGTCCTCGGCTTTTTGGCAGCCCGCAGTGTTCATGCTTCTTTGTTTCTCTCATGCTAGGGGACAGTGAGCTGATGACGAGGGAGGATTAGACTTGTCCAGTCACAACATGGACAGTGTGGCAATAGTGAGTCATTGGCCCTGTGGTGCTCAGTGGTGTCGCCCAGGCCAGGAGGGGCAGCGCTGGCAGTTAGCACATCCTGCCATTCTGAACCGCTATCTGCTCCTGCAGATTCTCCTCTTAACCCCCGAGGCACCTCAATTTCACACAAATTGGAAGGAGCTGACAGAATGACCCCAGTGATAATGAAGGGTTAGCCTAAAAATTTTTACAGTTTAATTCAAATTGGGATGTTAATGCAACACTGAATGCTGTTTTTCCAACCTGCTCAGAATTAGAATTTGAATTAATATATGATATCATAATAATTTTTATTAGCCGTACTAGTATCATGGCTTTATGGATGACAATGTTGGTCTGCCGGTTTCTCGATCAACACTGAAATATCTCATCAAATGTTGTACAGACATTAACGGTCCCCAGAGGCTGAATCCTCATGACTTATGTGATCCCTCTGAGTGAAATGTCTCAACAACTATTATTATATTGGTACAGGAATTCATGTTTTCCTCGGGGTGAATTGCACTCACTTTTCATCGGGCGCCATCATCAGGTCAAAATTTGTATTTGTCCATTACTTTGATTTGTGACCAAGTTCCTGCAAAAGTAATCCCATTTCTGCCTCAGCTGTACTTTGTCTTAAGTGCCAATTAGCAAATGCTAACATGCTAACACGCCAAACTAACATGGTAAACATAATGCCAGTTAAAGGGATAGTTTGACTGTTTTGAAGTGGGGTTGTATGAGTTACTTATACACAGTCAGTGTATTACCTACAGTAGATGACGGTCGGCGAGCCCCCAGCTTGGAGAAACAGACAGGAGCACCGACACCGGCGCAAAGCAATACAGTGCTGTGGACGGGGCTGGCAGAAAAACGTATTTTAGCCACCTAAAAGAAAGGCTCACCTAAAAAAATGTATATCCGTTTAAGTGTACGCTATATTTTGAATATTTTCACCGCTTTATCTTGCTGTCAGACAGCTATTTCCTTTCCTTTCCAAAGAGCAACTGAACTGAAAGTGAAACTTATTTACAGACTTTTCTGTATACTTGTCAGTATGAGGGAAGTATACTTAAGTATATTTTTGTTAAGTATATCTCTGATAAGTACATAAAAAGTAAACTGAAAGTATACTCTCTTATTTTAAGTTTAAAAGAAGTATACTAATAACACACTTCCTTTTTGTAAGGGTTGAGAAAAACAGTATAGATACGTTTCACTTTCAGTTGAGTTCACCATCGGAAAATATTCTAAATATAACGTACACTTAAACGGATAAACATTTTTTTGAAGTGAGCATTTCTTTTAAGTGGCTAAAATAAGTTTCTCTGCCGTCCCCGTCCACAGCACTGTATTGCTTGGCTCTGGTGCTGGTGCTCCTGTCTGTTTCTCGATGCTGGGGTCATGCCCACCGTCATCTACTGTAGGTAGTACACCTACTAAGGATAAGTACCTCATACAACCCCACTTCAAAACACCCGAACTATCTCTTTAATATCAGTATATGAGCCTGTTAGCATATAGCATTTAGCTCAAAGCACCGCTGTGCCAAAGTACAGTCTTACAGAGCCGCTAGCGTGGTTTCAAACTCGTGGTCTTGTTATTTAGCACTTTTCTAAAAGAGGTTATGCAATGTCATAAAAAAATACACTACAATACAAGACAAAATGTGAAAATAATTAAAGAGAACTCAGGGGTTAAAGTTCAGAAATGTAGGCTGGAGGCAGATCATTGACTGTGTTGAAGGTGCTGAGTAAAACCTGAGTTTGACTCTGACCTTTATTGGCAGGCAGTGGAGGGAGGCTAATATGGTGGTTGTCTTTGCATCCATTAAAAGCTCAGCAGCATTTCGCCTACCGCTGTATTGTATAGATAATAAAGTGTATGGATTTGAATAACAATACAAGCATTTTGTCAGCATAGAAGTCATATAGCAGCTAACACGTGGCCAAAATAATATTAAGACTTGATTTGAATCTGTTTTGGCTCTGAAATCGATTTGGCAGAGGGATACGCACAAGTATGATGGAGGCCTTGATATGATTCACCCAGAGGACACGCTAACTATTCCCCTGTATAAGCCAGAGATAAGTGCAAACAAGCAGTTGGCAAGTGCTTCTTTGCCCTGCTGGGTTGCATTTGATTACTATTGCTGTCTTGCTCCATGCTGTTTTTGTGTATTCTTGGAGAACCTTGAAGATTGTTGTGCGAAGGCCCCGTAATTAGATGTTCTGGGACTAGGGCAACCGTCGAAATTCAGAGTGATGTAATCGGTGCTCCATCCTTAATTGCACATGCAATGTGTAGGACGGCTAATTTATCCCGCGAGAGTGGAAAGACTGCAAGCTTTTTACCAGTAGATGCTTTCCAAATTCATATATAGCATGTCGGGTTGTATTCTTTATAGCCTGTCTGGAACTAACACAACAAGTGTATATTGCTTTGACAGAGGATGCAAAGTTTATCACACAAACAGTGCAACCTTGCATTCCTGAAGCAAGCATGACCGCTTCAACAATATCCATGCCAAAGGACAGGGGAAAGCAGTGAGAAAAATGTACGGCATGATAAGGAGAAAGGACCCATAAAACAACTAAGGCATGGCAGGTGTACTTATCTGGTCTTTTCAGGGATGGATGAGCCAGAGTGGTTCATCCAAAGAAATATTCAGGATCTGACCTGCATGTCGACAAGGCAACTTTTGTCCAAATGAGAAATATGTCTGGAAATATTTTGTGAGCTGACCAGCAGATAGAGGTGTGTCGATCTCTGAGAAGAATCACTCTCTGTGATATGGCACGATACACATGAGCTCACCTCTGAGACAAACACTAAGAGACAAAAAACACATAAGTACAGATCCTCTCATACAAAAGCATACCAAGTACATAAGACCTGAACGCGTAGGGTATAGGAGAATTCTATCAATTATTTGATAAGGGATCTCTAGTCGCACACAATTTCACAGAGGGAACTGGGAAGTGAACTTGTGATTTATTTTTGGTATATCTCTTCATGTTGTAAGAAATAGAGCAATGCTGCAACAACTGGGCGGCGGCGATACACAGAACTCAGTGTTGAAGTAGGGTTTAATCACATTAATGTTAGTGGTGTGACTGAGCCAGTCTAGCCATGTTTTTACACACTCTGGTTAGAAATTCCACTACATGTCTCCTTTTAAATGCTGATTCAAATCACAGAATAAAAGCCACACAAATAAAACTAGAATTACCGCCTTGTGGTTGCATGCCTCCACCAACCAGTCAAGTTGTAGTTTACAACCATGTGTGTCCAAAATGTCATCGCTTCATCATTTCATCCTGTTAGAAATTTGTGTGAAATTGTCATAATTAGGATAGGATTTCTTGAGTTATGGTGTGTTTAAGACGTGTTTTCTGAAGTCACAGTGACCTTTGACAGCCAAAATCAAATCAAGTCATCCTTGAGTCCAGGTGGGGGTTTGTGCCAAATTTGAAGAAATTCACTCAAGTCGTTAGTGAAATATCTCGAGAAAGGGACGGACGTGAGGTCACAGTGACCTTGGCCCTTTGACCACCAAAACCTATTCAGTTCATCCTTGAGTCCAGGTGGACGTTTGTCCCAAATTTGAAGAAATTCCCTCAAGGCGTTCCTGAGATATCACGTTCACGAGAATGGACCGGACGGACGTATGTACAGACGGACGGACAAACCAAAAACATAATGCCTCCGGCCACATCTGTCGCCGGTGCGGAGGCATAACAAGACTATCCGAAACTGCTCCGGGGCTGTTGTCTATTTAATCTGCTCTGAATATTGCTAATTTGAATCCCAGTGCAGGACAAACAACCTCATTGAAACCACCAACAAAGTAACGGACTTGATCCATTTTCAGTCAAACCATGGTGTGATGTGAACATGGACCAGTGACACTGATATTGGATATGCATATGTGACATTTCTTTTAAAAGCTAATCCAGACAAATTCACCTGATACACTGTACTCTTGACTGTCCGCAGCTCCAACTGTGCCCTACTTTTTCTTCATTAGCTCATTGCGGTTCAGACCACCAGAGAAAATAAATTAAGCCCTCTAGCACATAGAATGACTCGCTGCCAGTCATCTGAATATGGTTTGTTTTGTTTTTGGCCTCACAGGTTTTACAGTATGTAGAAGCTGCTGCTGACAAGTCACTGGAATCACCCAATGAGCGAGTTTGCTGTCAGTCCATGTGATTTCATGCTTGGTTTGTTTATGAATAAGGCAGCATGAACCCTGAGTGCACTGAACTGAAATGCTGAATTCTTCTGGTGTGGAGAATGGAAACCAAATTACAGTACTGCTAACTGCCCCAAAAGGCCATTGCATGTAATAAGAAAACATTCTTGGAGGCCGTGCTCATGTTCTCAAATATGAACAGCTCTTTAAGTAATACATTCAATAAGATATAACTGTCTTGTCTTGGGCACAGTAGGCATACAGATTTTTGGCATCAGTGTTAATATGATGATGTTTTTATAGCACATTTTTCAGTTCATCATCTAATTTATGAAGGGAAGCCAGCTGTGTCAAAGTTATACAGTTAGTAATATTTTACACCTGGAAGCACCGTAACCTCAACTGTCTGATGGCGGCTGAGCAACTCCACTGCAGCAGTATAAAGTTGATAAGGAATAGATCATATACTCCCCCACCTGAGTATTTACTGGTTTTCAGAGTAATGTCAGAGCTTGTGGAAGATATGTGGAGGCCAGAAATAATTATCGTCAGCAGTAATACTGCCACACATCACAGTACTTCAAAGTTTATTTTTGGACTTTTAGTTAAAGGTGCACGTACAATATCCAGAGCATTAATATAGCATCAAACATCTATTTGCTATGTAAAGATATAGAGGAGTAATAACTACCTGAGCAGAGAATGAAGTCGCTCTCCAGCTGTGGGTGTTGTAATCTGAGCTTCTCTGTGCTTTGTTGCACTGCGCTCATACATTGCAGAAGCGTAGCACACACCAACCTTTCCCCCCCCAGAGTTAACACTGTTAGCTCTGTCAGCACCATTAGCTGTGAGCCGCAAGCTCAGTCGTCGCTGTTGAGAGCCGTATGGTGGCAATAGAAATGCTTCCAATTTCGCATTTAGCACCTTTAAGGGACACCTGGGTCATGTGACTGACAGATGTAGCACTTTCGCTATGGAGCTAATTTGCTAGCATATTTACTGACATGATGACATATTTTTGCAAGCCAACCAGGAAGTTCGCGTCGCCTTGGTTCCCTCGACAAAAAGCCAATGTGATTTTTCCATTGGACTTTGGATTATTGCAGAAAATTAACTGTGTAAAACAAATGTTTATGATACTCACACGTTTTGTTCAGAGAGATAATCTTCACAAATGAACACCACTTTTATGATTTTTGAAGTGTGAATGCAATCCTCAGAAGTAAAAAGTTGTGTTAGGCTTTCGCGTGAGTGCAAGTATGCACAACAAGGCTATAAAGGAGAAGTAGTCGGCGTGATGGCGTTTAGTAGTCTCATTTAGCCGCTTGTTAGTAACCACCCTTTTAAAGACACGCAAAAGTTTCAATTTGGGGTATCTATTGACGTATTTGATATCGTAGGACAAAACGTTGAAATCTTAAAAAACCTTATTTGAGGCATCTAACCAGAAACCCAATTAAAAAACCCATTGACTTCCAAATGAGAGAACAGGAAGAGCTAAAATGCTAACTAATTTCTGGGTTCTAGGACTCATTCCTGCAGCACTCTATATGGACCACACTGGCTGTGGGTTTGACAGTGCTGTTTTATGCGTTTTTAATATGACAATGACTTGATTTTAGTAAGAATTTACATTTGAAAGTTATTTGTCTTTTTACTACAATAGCACTGAGCTATTTCCCCCTAATGACCTACAGTATTTTTCCAGCCAGACATTCGAAACAGAGCTGGTCAGGCACACACATTAAACATTATCAAGGGAAAAAATATGCGATGAGACTTTAATACAGAAAAGTTTTCAAAATCTAATTAAGTAGAAGTTATGTGCGCATGAATTAATGAACGGTAGGCTATAGCTATATTCTGGAGGGAGGCTGACTTGCTACAAGTCTTTAGTTTGTTTCTAGTATTTTTTACATTTGAACATATTTGTATTGATTAAACTAATATCACAGTAAGGTACTAAAGAAATGTTGCAGTAATGTACTAATTAGTGTAACAAGGGGCTGTTTCGGGAACAGTTTTGTTTAGTTTTGATTAGCTTCTTACAGCACCAGTATACTAGCTAGCAATGCTAACGAAAAGTAGCCTACGACTCCTTCATCCCTCACGGCCCTCACCTTGCAGTTAGGTGTAATGGCTAACCGGATTAATAAAATATGCCAAGACTACCTTACTTTTCCCTCCCTTTTTCACAGCAAGAGTAAAAGGCTTCATAATATTTACTGCCCCCCTCCCTTCTCTGCTTTGCACAGGGGTTCAGTCTAGCATTAGTTAGCCAGGAAAACCTGTGGTGCCTTAGCTCGGCCTATTGAGGATTAACTCAAACACTGAGATATTTATTTAGTTCTGCCTGCAGAGCAGCTCTGCATCCAAGAAATGTTTGTAGAACTAAAATTATAATTAGCTTCTGTTTCCTTATTTTTTTTTCTCCAACACAATAGAAAGCCCACGTCTGAAAAGCTGGCTCAAGAGGAATCATCTAGTCTTCTAGGATTCCTACAGACTAGTTTGCTGGCGTGCGGAGTGAGTTGCTGTCAGTTGCTGAAATACAATTCAGCTTGGCAGCTGGAGCTTTTGTAAACAAAATGTGCCCTGCCGCATTGCTAGTTGGAAATATTTCTTTAAAACTAACAGATTTTGTCAGCGAGTGTGAAAGCACACTGCTTTTCCTTCTGATCTAGTCTGAAATAGAAACATTTCACTCCCTTTGCCTTAATAGCTTTCTTTCCCTGGCCCAAAATAGATCCACTTGTTCGTGGAGTTAGTTCCCACTCTGACAGATTTGGGGTTAAACTGCAGATTTAAAGCCAGTCCATCTGGAGCCGCAATAAAAGCTCTTTTCAGAAGGGAAGTGTGTGTGGACTGGATTGACACTTCTGTATTTTTCTAAGGATTCAAAAATTCAAAAAATATATAAAACTATTATATGCACTGACCTTGCTGTATTTATTGATGTACACACAACCCACTGGAGAAGATCCCAAACCCGTTATGTTATGACAATGAGGCTGGATCTTGATATGTGTGTAGTTTAAACTTTAAAGTCCCCAGATTTAGAGGCTAAGGGGTCATTCTTTTTTTTT
Organism: Sebastiscus albofasciatus; assembly: GCA_916701655.1. Lineage (NCBI taxonomy): Eukaryota > Metazoa > Chordata > Actinopteri > Perciformes > Sebastidae > Sebastiscus > Sebastiscus albofasciatus. The sequence goes on from CAKAOI010052717.1 coordinate 140,066, forward strand.
TTGTGTTTCTATCTATATGTATTTTTTTTTTTCTTTTGTCCCTTGGAACAGTGTAGTGCAGGATGTGCAGCGCTGTGTCAGAGCAGAAAGGAGGCACCTTGACCTGTTTTCAAAGGTGAAAAGACAGGTACAGAAAGTAAGACGACATCTGTGCAGAGTGCAACATCAAGCGTTGCTATTATTGTACTCACTACAGTCCCAAAATAATAAGGATGAACAAATAATTCACCAGTGTACTGTTACATCATCTTTAATATGTTACTTTGCTGTGGTAGGTTAACTGGCTTTGACACAAAAGCCTTTGTAGTTCTTGAAAAATAGTTGTGTAGTCGCACATTTTCATTTGAGTTCATAGTAATAATAATAATAAATTGGACTTATACAGCGCCTTTCAGAAACCCAAGGACGCTTTACAAAGGGGGTACACAAAATCATACTAATAAATAAGACAGAGGAAAAACTACAGCTGAGTAATTAAAGAGTGATGTGTAGGAAAAGTCAGCTGAGATCATCGGCCTTGATGAACAGGTGGTGCCTGAGGTGTTTTTTGAAAGTGTCCAGGGATGAAGCATTTATTATTTCAGGAGGGAGAGCGTTCCAGAGGGCGGGGGCCGCGACGCTGAAGGCTCTGTCGCCGAATGTTCTCAGCCGGGTGTGAGGGGTTGAGAGCAGACCAGAGTCAGGGGATCGTAGTTTCCGGGATGGAGTGGACGGGTGGAGAAGGTTGGTTACGTACTGAGGAGCAAGGGCATGGAGGGATTTGTATGTGGGAAGGAGGAGTTTATAGTTGATGCGGGTCTGTGAAGGTGGATGAGTGTTGAGGATGAGTGTGGGGGTGATGTGCTGCCAGGGCCTAATGCGGGTGAGAACCCTGGCAGCTGAGTTAAGACAGTTTAAAATCTAGTCCGACTTCTTTTGAGTATGGATTGGATTATCTAGTGCTCACTATGCAAGGCTGTTTAATTTAGTTCAAGTAAATGTCACTTGCCTTGTCTTAATTAATGTTAACTTTATTTGAGGTTATGTTTAGCTAGACACAAGGGGCATGTCTGTTAGAGGACCTCCAGTAAGCTTTGACACTTATTTTAAGTTCTGAAGTTTAAAGTAAAAAGCATATTAGTTCAAGTTTTAATCTTTTGGCTTGCAGGACGGTATATTCTCAACTTTATCTTGGGACAAAATATCTAATTTCAAGGTTTAGACTTAATGTTCTGATTGATGTTTTCCACCTGTCACATTACATTGTTAATAGGGCTTCATAGGGCTGGCGCAATAACCACAATATTGCAATTGCTATTGACAAGCCAACCGCAAGGGATGGCAAGCAACCACCACAACCGTTATGTTCTTGTTTTTTTCTTTTTTTAATTCTTTGCAATGAGAACGTCAGCAGCGTGACGAGGCCCTGAGCGTCTATTCTGCGCAAAGCGCTTCACGTTTGGTGTTTTTTCCTGGTCGCCAAGAGTAGAAAAATGTTCATCTTTGGGTAAAACGTTGCGCTCGTCACTGTCACTTTTTTACCCAGCTGTCCAATCACAATGGAGGAGACAAATACCACAAACCGTCCCATCGTACATGTACAAGTGCTTTACAACAACAATAGAGGAGAAATTAATACACATAGACCGACGAATCTGTCCTCTCCCTCTCTACCTTGCCATTTTTACTTCTGCGGATATTCCGTATCATGGCAACCATACATAATCAAAGCGTCTCAGCTGAAAAAAAACGCTGCACCTCATTGACCTTCTGTGTTCCGCATTTAACAACAAACAAGTATTTAATTAGAACTGTTTTTAAACTGTCATCTTAATAGCCTAACAATAACGCTTATTTATATAGCACTAAAATCATGATGGATGAAGTCATTTGCAAAAAAAGAAAAAAGGTAATAATACTGCATATTGCACTGTTGTTGAGCCAATCATTATCACCACAAGGATAATTCTTTTACCACGACAGCTCTATCACTGCTTCAGATATTTAACTACATGCTTAACATGCCGACATTTGTTTATTAGTAATGAACACAAAGTACAACAAACGCTGATGGGAAAGTCATTATTTTTGCAGGTATTTGGTCATAAACCAAATGGAAGTTTTGACCTAATGATGCACTAGAGGAAAAGTCAGAGGACCAACGTCATTGAAATTCATCTTCTGGCAATCATGGATGTCTGTGCCAAATTTTGTCCCAATCTGTCAAGTACATATTTCATAAGGATGTTTGGATTTCAGGTTTGATTTTATAAAAACACACAGTAGGCTACCTTGTACCCCCAATAGCTGTATCCTACTTCCACACTATGAAGTACACAGAGCTAATCTTCAAAGTGCCCAGTAATTAGTAGTAGTTATATAAGTACACTGATGATATCACTTAAACTGAACAATTGGAAAGGTAATACCAGTTTTAAACAAAAGAAAGACAAAGCAAACTGTTCCTTAGATGTATTATATTCATGTTTCTGGAGTTATCAGACCACAATGCATTTGTCCAGCTACAAGCAGCTTCTACATTTCTGTTGTGCATTGCATTGTTGGACAATTACGTCCACAATATCACAGTAAACTACAATTACGGTCTTGCGGTTGAATGCAACCGCCAACCAATCAAGTTGCAGTTTACATACATGTCTGTCCAAAATGTCATCACTTCATTATTTTATCCTATTAGACATCTGTTTGAAAGTGTCATAACTAGCATATAAATACTTGAGTTATAGCCAAAAATGTGTTTTGTGAGGTCACAGTGGCCTTGACCTTTGACCACCAGAATCGGATCAGTTCATCCTTGAGTCCAGGTGGACGTTTCCGCCAAATTAATTGAAATTCCCTCCAGGCGTTCCTGAGATATTGCATTCACTAGAATGGTACGGACAGACAACCCAAAAACATGATAATGAAGCACATTTAGTGTGCAAACTGACATCTTTGACTTAATGTTGTTACTTTATCACTGCGAATGCACTAAATACTCACAACTCAGATACACAGAATAAGTAATACTGTGCTGTAACAGTGAGACACTGCTTATGTTGTTTGGCTACCAACTGTCAAATTTCAGATGATGGAGCTTCACACAAGCACTTCAAAGCCTCCATTGTTTGATGTCGACTCATGCGGTCTTTTCTGTATTCATATGGATTTAAGAGCTCAAATGTTTTTGCAGTCCGTGTTTATTAGCCACATACGCCCGGCGGCTGTTTTCTCCTTAGCGACAGTTCACGGACAGCAACAACACACACCAAATGCGTCTGTGTATCTGTTTGACTGACAGCTGAGTGAACTTATCAGAAACTCTTCGATAGTTCATCTTCTAATTTTCCACTTTACTTTCTGCTGCTTGCTTTGGGCAAATGAACAGAATCTCTCTTGAACTCTTAATTTCTTGCTGGAGATGAAACGTTTTCCTCAGTTCACACCGCATGGATTGAATCTACACCTGATTCTCTCCATTCACATCTTTCCGTTGACGTTGAATACATTCGTACCGCCTCCAAATGTTGCTTTGCAATTTATCTGAAAGCACCGCTCAGCTTTCAAATGAAGACATTTACAGTCTAATAATACTGCGAGGTATTATCCAATCAGGGTCAATTATCAGCATGATTATCGTCTATTCATTAGCATTTGAACCTAAGGTCTGGTGCAGCGGAGCATAGAAGAGGAAGAACTCAGAGAAAAGTCTACACTACATTCATAAACACTGCGTAGCCAAGTCTCGCAGTGTGGCAGCATTTACAGGGATTCAGCCTTGTCAGGAGAGCTCCAGGCAGAATTTATCATCCTATATGTGGGTGACCTTGGGGAGAGGTTTACCAGTAAATTTGGGGAGGGAGCAGGTTTGGATAAAGAGGCACTTAAGCATGCAGAGACACTGCGCTACAGAACTCTTTCATTTACTAGCTCTGTTTTTCACACCTTGCTATAAATAAAGGGATTTGGGGGGAAAATCTTCCCTCTGTACTGACTATATAAACTGATTTAATTAACTTACGGATTTTACGGCTATCATCCTGAGGTTCGACAGCAAACCCTCTAAAGCCTTCACGATTCTGGCTTTAACTAATTCTAGGTAACAACAGTTCATTGTGAGAGTTTCTTTGAGTGGACCCATAGTTGAACTCCGAAGTTTGCTGGCTTTGTTAAAAGTTTGTATTGATGCGTCTTGACCCTGGGAGGATAAAAAAAACATGTTTTTGGTTTCATTCACACCCATTTTCATTATCGGAGGCGGCGGCTTTTTCCTCACACTCATCATAATAGAGGCACAGCGCTTCATTTTCAAGCCCAAAAAACACAGACAGGCGTAATCCATCCATAATCAGTCTGCTTGACAGGTGTGATTTTCTTTGGTTTCCTTGATTTGATGCAGTGTTAACATGATGTATTGGTGTTGAGGGGAACTATGATAGAGTTAGAGAACACTGAAAAGTGTCAAGAATTTCCCAATTTGGGATCAATAAAGTACATCTATCTATCCATCTATCCATCTATCCATCTATCCATCTATCTATCTATCTATCTACCTACCTACCTACCTACCTACCTACCTACCTATCTATATCTATCTATCTATCTATCTATCTATTCCCCTGCGGTGATAATGACTGGCTCAATAGCGCGATATGCAATATTTTTGCCTTTTTTTTTTGTTTTGCAAATTACTTCATTGAATTTATTGTTTTAGTGCTATATAAATAAGCTTTATTGTTAGGCATTTCATATTTGGTATATGGTTGCTTTTTAAATGACAAAGTGTTAAAACTAATTAAATATTGTTTTTGTTAAATGCAGAACACAGAAGGGCAGCTGAGACGCTTTGGGTGCATCTGGTTGCTATGATACGGAATATCTGCAGATGTAAAAATGTCGGCACAAGATAGAGTACTTGCTCTGGATGAAGGGAAGGCTGAAGCACGTATAGGGAGAGAGGACAGACCTGCTGGTCTATGTGTATTCATTTTTCCTCCATTGTTGTTGTAGCCTACATGTTGGATCTGGTCTGTGTGGTACTCCTCCTTTGTGATTGGACGGCTGGATAAAAAGTGACAGTGACGAGCGCAGAGTTTTATGCAATGTTGAACATTTTTCAGCGCGGAATAGACGCTCAGCAGCTCGTCACGCTGCTGGCGTTTGTGGCAGAATTTAAATACGCAACGTAGCCATTGCAAAGAGTTCAAAAAAGAAAAAAATGTGAACATAGCGGTTGTGGCGGTTGCTTGCCATCCCGTGCGTTTGGCAATATTGCGGTGCATGTCATTCTCCACTAGAATCCTATTTGCTTTATAATTTCTAACCTAGCTCTCATCAGTAGGTGGTCAATAAGTCCCGGTTGGATTTGTATCCACTTGTTCCCCTGTCCTAACAGAGCTCCATCCCCATTAAATGTCCCTCTGCACTCACAAAGAGGCCGACTGACTCTGCCCCGCGAATGCCTCTGTATTTAGCCTGATTTACGATATCGTTTCGCAATAAAGGCCAGCGTGAGGGGAAGAGATTCATTAAGGAGCCCCGTTTATGTTTTAGAGAAGTCCGGAGGGGCCCGCGGGAATACTGATTGGCACACAGATATGTGCTTGTCTCATCCTCCCAGCCCGAGCCAAAAGCTCTCAGCCTCTTTCCCCTCCAGCCATGTGCGCTGGACGGCACAAAGGAGGTGTTGTTCTCTGCCCGCAGGATGCCCAGGGTTCTTGCCACCCAGTCTGCAGCCTCCTGCTGTGGTAACACCGTTCCAGACATATCAGGCCTCCTCGCAAAGCACCTGGAAGCCTTTCTTAGCATCCCTTAATGACATCCCCGCTGACCCTTCCCAGCCACTAGCAGCGGCGCCGATTTGGGTTCGTCTCTTGCATCCACAGCTCTATACCAAACAGGCCGGCGGCACGGCATTGCAGTGTTTACTCTTCGTCGGTCGATACTCTTTAATCCCCGAGATGATGCTTTCTCTCATGAACTCAAAATAGCTCTTCCTCCTCCCCAGTGAAGCCACAGGCCCATTACTCTTTATTAGCTCTTAGCGTCTTAAAATGTGGCCATCCATTAGAGGCAACAAACATCCCCAGCAGGTCCCTCTGTAGCCCGCCAGCACACACGCACACACACACACTAATTTAAACTGACCCTTAATCAAGAGCAATTATTGTGCATTGAATTCAGCTCATCTCCAAGACAAAGAAGAGTCACCTGCGTAGCATATTCCCTCCAAACTTTGTATTGTGGCCCTACCTCCCTCCCCCATGACTCTTACTTATCAGCTGGGCGGACCTCTATCTGCCTGAATGATTTCTTTTCTATGGAAGCTGGCATGAAGTAATACCATACTGTGTCACGTATTGATTCTTTTCCCAGTCCCTCTTTCTTGAATTTCTCGGTGACCGAAAAGCATAAATCATCCGCAAATGATCCTTGAAGGAAATAGTGTAATTATTATTCTTGACGCATGGTCACAAATTCAATAGCCCTTATTAATTGTACATGGAGAGAAATATGATGTGGGTAATTCAACGGGACTGGAGAGCTTTTCCGTCATCCCTCATGTTTTAAGACTGTCCTGTTTGTCATTCATGACAAAAGCTCAGAATGATTCAGGGTCAGGATGAGGGTCGAAAGGGAGTGTAATTGTAAACCTCGACAAACAGCAGCTTTGCTATAATGATGCTGTAACCCCTATTGTATGTGACCCCTTGTGTAAGAGATTATGAATCTCTGAGGAGAATCCAGGTATCACAGAAACATCCACCCTTTTCTCTATCACTTTCCTTCTCACCATCTACTTCCTTTTCAGCTTTCTGTTTCTTATTTCTTGTCTTCTGTCTTGACGTGTGTGTGATGAAGCATAAAGACAGGCAACCGACCAGCCAGCCAGACAGCCACACGGGCGGCCATTCACTTCTGTGTCCACCCATGTTATTACAGCCAGGAGTGGACAGCAGCAACGCGGCCTCTCCTTCCCTGGTGTCCTCTATTGTGGCTTTTCATTTACTCAGCCTCTGCGAGTGTGAAGGCTGCTCTTCGCTCCGCCAGTCCTATTCCAGCTCTACATATCCTAGCGTGGAGCCCCGGCGGTGGGATGAGTGAGCCTGTATGAGGCTGGGTACAGGAGGGGTGCTGCTTGGCTAGTTAGCACTCATCTGAGACCTGTCTTTCTCCCCTGCACACCTCTACACAGCCGTGTCTGACAGAAAGAGACTCTGACTGTTAACTTCAGAAACTGGAGAGCTTAAATTGACTATATGTGCAAGAGCGGCATCAGATATTCTAAAGTGACAACTAAACTGATTGGAACTCAAATTTTTGCAAGGCTTTTTACATGCTGCGCGCTTGTATATATAAGAAACTAGATTACACAGAAACTAGGCCAGTGCTGACAGATTGTAAATCCATTTCTTCTATTAGGCTTTAAGATTGTTTTCCACTGAGCTGTGTTATGGCCAGAACTAAAGTCTGTCTTCTCAAATTAAGTTATTTCCCTCAAAACCACAAATGTAAATCTCATGGTGGCGCTAGAGGAAAGGTCAGAGGATCTTTAAAGTAATTAGGATGCATCATCTAGTAACTGTGAATGTCTGTACAGAATTTGGTGGCAAGCAATCCAGTCAGGCTGTTCTCATACACCGTTCGTAGCTATACCTACAAAAACGAATGCACTGTAATTTGTATATATAGCCTATGAAAGCAATTTCTATGTAATCAACGTAATTATGAACCAGGAAGTATAAAGAGCGACAAACGCAGCACAGGGAGGAGGTCGGATGGGTGGGTCAAAACACCAGACGTTTGCCCAGGAACCCGGTGTTCGTGTCCTGTGTGAAACCACGTAACTTCCGTGCTTAAGTAACACCACTTCTGGTGTTATTTTAACCCAAACCATAATCTTTTCCTGAACCTAACTAAGTAGTTGTGTTACCTAAACCTAACCAAGTTTTTTCCTGTAAAGACTGAAGTTTATTTTGAAAAGACTAAAATTGACATTTGCACGAAACATGAGGAATAACTTTTCGTAAGATATCATACGAATCATTGTATGAGGATACATTGATCCAGTAGATGTGGGAATACTTCAAAAACCACCGGACTTTCACTGAGGAGGCCGGTGTTCGTACCTCGTGTGAAACCAGAGGTCAACGTTGTATTGTTTGTACATATGTTGTACATTTATTTGTCACGTAACTTCCGTACTTTCGGTATTATTTTAACCCAAACCATGATCTTTTCCTAAAGCTAACTAAGTAGTTTTGCTGCCTAAACCTAACCAAGTTTTTCCTGTGAAGACATTAGTTTATTTTGAAAAAGACTGAAATTGACGCGTGCGGCACGTGTTGCTGGACATTCGCATGAAAAATGAGGAATAACTTTTCGTAAGATATCATACGAACCACTGCATGGGGATACGTTGACCCAGTAGATGTACTTCATTGGATGAGTGAAAATTATGACCTGCTGGTGGCGCTAGATGAAAAGTGAGGGGATCATCAAGATTATTAGGATTCATCCTCTGGGGACCATAAATGTCTGTATAACATTTCATGACAAGCTATTCAAAAATTGTTGAGATACTTCAATCTGGGCCAAAATGGTGGACCGACCGACTGAGTCTGTGCAGACATACAGTGCTTTCATAATGCCCATTCACCAACAACATTCAATGATGCAACCATCCGCTGTATTTGTTCGATGCTGCCATCACCGAGGTCTCGTTGGCGAGAGGTCCTGACAGCTGTTCCATGAGGAAAACACAGCCTCAACAGTGTTTCCATGTAGAGAGAGAGGGAGAAGAAAAAATCCCATTTTATTAAAAACTGGAAATGAAGAAAGAGCCTCAAACATTTGAATTTATCTGGCTCAGCATAATGCTGCCTATCGTTTTACAATTTAATGCCACACAATAGGGAAATTTAATTATACATGATGTGGATCATAACGTGTGTGCTGAAATAGACATTTTTCTCAGTTGAATTATCATTATTTTTCTTTTGGCTTTGCATTTCTGTGCCAGCTGAAAGTTATGTGTTTCCCCTCCCCACTCCTCCCCTATATTGAAGAAATCTGATTTGCAAATGTGGTATCTTTTAACATTCCTTATTTATCTGGCCTATAACTACTACAGTACAACTGCAGTTAGTGATACTACATATATTGTTTCTATGACGATTGGCAGTTGCTACCACTATCACACGGCTCATACGGTGACAGTTATTTGGAGTTGACAGAGGTTGACATGACTGAGAGTTGTTTATAGATCTGATATGTTGGTGGCAGCTGATGAAAAGTAGTGCTAAATACTTTTTGATGGGTGACTACCAATGTTACATTATACTTTACTTGACTGTCGTTACTCAGCACATCTGTGTTACCTCCCAGACCATCAACAGCTAGCTTAATGTTAGACCCAGTGACTGCACGCAGCAATCCAGAAAAGGGATGTCACGATACCAGAAATTTTGTAGTCGATACCAATAACAATGAAATTCCACGATTCTCGATACCAATTCGATACCACGATAAAAAAATGTTAAAACAATAAATCCCATGTACTTCAACATACACTCCTTTATTACCGTTTGCATACTGGTTTTTGTTATGAAGTTAAAAATAATTTCCTCTCTATTATCTATCTTATATTGCTGTGACAACATCTCCTTCAAACAACTGGATTTATTCAAGATTCTCCCCAAAAACTACAATTTACAAAATTACATTTGAACACATCATGAGATTAGAATTTAACTTCGCCCAATACTCATTTTTACTGAATAGAGCCTGATTGCATCATAATGAAAATCACTCAAATGGCACCTCCCATGTTGAAATTGGCAGGATAAGAGCTAGTTAACGTTAGCTGCAGCCGGTAAGCAGCACGGTCCTGAACGGAGCTACTAGGTAACGTTATCTAGCTCTCCTCCTGCCGATTTCAACATGGATTTGTTGTTCACAATGTAGCATTATCAGGGAAAAATAGGATGTTTACTGCCTCCCAGACACATTTTATATCATTGCCGCGACGGCGTTAGGCTCAAGTCCTGACGGTACCAACGGTACTGTAGAAACAAGAGTACCGTCACATTTTCAGAATTTTATCATCAACTCGGTACCGAAGTATCGGTTCTCTGACATCCCTGATCCAGACCTCCAGTTCCTGCTCCAAGCTAACATGTACTAGACATGTACTACACTAGACAATTGAAGGCAGACAAATCTGATATCAACCCTCTCTCAAACTCTTGGTAAGACAGGACAAAATAAACGACTCCCAAATTGTCGAAGTAATGGAGTGTTATCGTTGCTGGGATTCGTAGCCTAACTGGAATGTTATTTTAATGACTAGGTTACATTTTTTCCCAATTGTTATCCCTTAAACCACTTGTTACTGAATCTGAGTTACTGAGTCACTAGTCACATTAATAACACATTACTTAGTGACACGTACGAAGCAGGAGGAGGTTAGCTTATCATTACTTATTATTACTATTGTCAATAGTGCCAATACTGCTAATATACAGTCCAATGAAGTGAAGTGAGAGCTGGCCTATAGGGACACTATAACCAGGCAGTTGTAGGGGCCACAGCAGGAGAGGGGCCACATAGATTCCAGAAGAAAGATTGTATTAAACAGGAGTGCCGAGAGCGATATTCTCTCTGGGGGTCCAGTTATCTGAGCTACACCCCTGCTGCACAGAAAAACAAAGAACGACTGGAGTTCGGAAAGTAGGTTTGTACTGTGTTTCTCAATTTCTCCTCCCCAGAACAAAAAGAGGGAGCGATTCATCTCGAAATAGCTTTGTATGATTTATTAATTCCAATCTATAGCACAGACTTGCTGATTCTGATTATGCTGGATCTGGGTTTTAGAGATTTCCAGGCTTTATTTGTATTGAGATAGGATTATTTTCCAGTTTATAAATTCAGTGTCAGTTTTCAGGCGCTGGTCCTGAACAAGGTTTGCATGCTTATGCTGCTGCTACAGTAGGTGAACTGGCTCTCAGCTGTTTGGGGGGCTGTTTGAAAAGACCAATTACATATACATCCACAATTTAAGCTCCCTGATTAGACTGTCGTAATTAAAAACAAAGCATGCATTAAATCATTTTTAAAGATAGTTTAAGTTACATCTGAGCCAAATCAACATCAAGTTAAATCCCTGTTTATCATTTATCATTTTATCATCATCTGAGTGTCCATAAGGAATCATTATACACACTGTGTTCTACTACTTGACGCAGACACAGTTTGGTGCAGACGTTCTAAGATCCTAATTTGTATTGGATTTTCCATTTTCTGTTCCATTTCCTCCTTTCCAGTAGAATAACTGCTCATCTTATGAAGTGATGACTGCGCTTTTAGATTTTGTTTGTACACAAGCTGTGCCTCATTGCTTTGCTCTAAATAGAATTCTAATAACTTCTTTGATAGGTACACACGGTACTGTAGTTTGAAAAAACCCTGTGTTTCTCCAACAAGGTCTTTCTTCACATGGCTTTGTTCAGACGCTGCTACTTGTAATTGTAAATAGAGATTCATTCATTTTGTCTGGTTCTTTTTTTTTCTAGTTTGCTGGCATCAAATATTATCAGAGCAGCCTTTTAAAATGTCATTTGTATTTGTAATGTTTGGATCACATTTTGAATGGTGGATATTTTGGTCCTTGTAGATAAGATAAATGCCTCTCGTTGCTGCACAATGTAAAATCTGTAAGTTAAATATAACAATGGTGGATCCAGTTGAAAATCAGTAACTTGAAGGTGCTAAACGCGGGACTGGGAGCATTTCTATTGTCTCCGCACGGCTCTCAACATGGCGACAGCTGAGCTGGCGGCTCGTAGCGAATGGTGCTAACAGCGCCAACAGTGAAAACAACAGCAACAGTGCTAACAGAGCAAAATGTAAATTACGCTTCCCTGATGGCGCTGTCGGTCGGGGCGGAGTTATCAGCTGTAACCGCTGTATGAGAGCAGTGCAGAGCGGCGGCGTTAATCTAGCCAGTTGGGCACGCTCATGAGCATGAACATGCACTAAAAGCACACGCAGCCGGCCCGACTATGTCAACAAAGCACAGAGAAGTTTGGATTACAACACACATAGAGGGAGAGCGACTTCATTCTCTGCTCAGGTAGACATTACTCCTATATCTTTAAATAGCAAATAGTTGTTTGCTGCTATATTAATGATCTGGATCGTATAGAGGACCTTTAACATGCATATTCTTTTTTGAATTCTTTGCAATGGGAGCGATGTGCGTTTATATTATACTACAAACACCAGCAGCGTGACGAGGCGCTGAGCGTCTATTCTGTGCTGAGCACTGCGTGTTTGGTGTTTTTTTTCAAGTTGCAGTGAGTTGAAAAATGTTCAGCTTTGGGTAAAACGCTGCACTCGTCACTGTCACTTTTTAACAAGCTGTCCAATGTCAATAGAGAAGGGGCGGGAAAAATATGACAAAGATCAACTGTCACATCCTACATGTACAAGTGCTGAGCAACATGAAATTAGTACATGTACACCAGCGGGTCCATTCTCTCTCCCTTCCTTCCCTTCATCCTGAGCAAGTACTCTACCTTGTGCCGACATTTTTACTTCTGTGGGTATTTCGTATCATAGCAACTAGATGCAACCAAAGCGTCTCAGCGGCCCTTCTGTGTTCTGCATTTAACAATAAACAATTAGTAATTGTTTTAATAATAATTTAATTAGTTTTAATACTGTCAGCTTTGTCATTTAAAAGCAACAACTTTATAATAGCCATAACAATAAAGGCTATTTATGTAGCATTAAAATTAAAAATGAAATTACATTTTTTAAAAAAAGAGGCAATAATAGTGCGCTGTTGAGCTATATAGCAATAATTATCACCGCAGGGGAAATTCCTTCACCGCGACAGCCCTAGGAGTGACCAATGTTATGCAATATATTTCCAGCTTTTGTGTATAAGTACAAGTGTGGACACATTTGAATCCTTTATGTCGGCTGTGAAAACAATAAATCCCATTTGAGCACAGAGAGTAAGGTGCAGTCCTGTGGAGAGAGCACTTTGCTTTCACTTTACCTGAGACACGAGGGCTCAGACATTAGAGTGAGAGTACCATTACTACAGCACCCAGGGACCAGAGGACGACTCTGTTCCTGGCTGTTCTGTCTTACCGGACTATCAAGCTTTTCATTTGTCAGCAGCGCAATGCCACGTATACAACAATGCCTCTTGCCAACAAACAGCACAAGGCTCCTGCTTGTTCAGGAAAAATACAAATTGCTCTGTGGTGCTCTGCTGCTCAGAAGTCTGTGTTCGCTGTCGTAAAACACGAGGTCCGGATCAGAGTGTTTACTCTGGAGCAGCTAACCGATGCTTTAAGTAGGACTGGTGCTGCCCCTGGGTTGAGGGTTGGAGCCTGCCCGCAACCTTGCATCCCCCAGTGGGGATGGCAGCACTGAGGTCAAGCAGGGGCACCATGAATCACAAATCCCTGTCTGATTTGTAAACTGTTGGGACATTGATTTACACGGGTGATCAGAGGAAAGAAATCCTCTTGCAGCCAGCAGGAAGATGGGGGTATGCCGAGGGCGTGTAATCACACAGCAGATTGCTCTTGAGAAGAAGGTCAAAGCCCACTCTTATTGTGATTAAAACCTTTTTTATGCGGGCTGTGCTGGTCCTGTTCCTTGGCAATAAAAGAGTCTGTACTGTGAATTTGTTCTTAACTGTAACATTGGAGGGTAAAACTGCACATAATGGGCTTCATTATGATTATGATTATATCTTTAGATGATCTGATAAGCAGCCTTACCAGTTATCTGTACTGTGCATCTAAACATGACTGATAATGACATCTCCTCCTTGTGTTGGACCCTTTACAGACTATGTCATACTAATAGTAGATACACTTTTCAGTCAGTACCAAAAAAGATAGAAATATTTTTCTCCTAGTTTATCAACAGAAGCACAAGTTCTCAGCTGTTAAATGTTGCATACATTAGTGAACATACAAGACCTTTGCCTAAATAAAATAGAATTGGCATAGTAATGATTTTGATCAGGAAAGAAGAAGATTATGAATCCATTCAGGTATTAAATGGTAGCTATTATTTCTTGTCAATTTTTGATATTCGTTGTGGACATATTTTGGTCATTACCAAAAAAATAGATAATGTTCGATTAGGTTGGATTACCAACAGGGCACCAGACCCCCAGGGGCCTCAGAAGTCTGACTTTCATTGCAAATTTATTATGGAATATACACCACTAACAATTTATTAAAAAGATCTTTATGAAATAATCTTGTCAAACAATAAATAATTCAGTCAAGGTTTAATTCCTGCAAAATTCCTGCGCCAATTCACGCAGAAGTGAATATTTGAAAATAAAAGTAATATGGAGTAAGGGGCCGATCACATGCCACGCGCCCTGAAATCCATTGCTGTCAATGTAGACGCGTGGGCTCAAAAGCACGCTCAAAAGCACGCTCAAAATCACGCTCAAAAGCGCAATGTGCAATGTCCAAGCCCCCATTTTTTTGGCTGCTACAGCTGCGCCGTGAGACAAAAAGTGCAGCGCGCTCCACATGTCATGTAATGAGGAACAACCAATTACAGCCGGTAGATATCTTTTCTTTCTTCTGTAAATATCAGCGTTCGGTAAATAAATGGAGGAGAAGTTATAAATTTCAGTGCAGGTCTACCCAGAGCTTTATGATCTGTTTCATAGACTATTTTACTTCCTTCACTCTCTCCATCGAAAAACACCCGTTGACAGGTGAACCAAATTGACACAGAGACATCAAGCAGTAAAGTTTCTATGATGGACTGACAGTGCTGGATATCCATTTATCTTTTTGTTTTGACTTTGTTTAGTTAAGTCAGTGAGGCGTACTGCTAAATTACCTCAACCTCATTATCAGCGCAGCGCGCAGGCTTTGGTTGCTTAGTAACGGCAGGCGCGACAGGAGTGCAACCTCCCAAGTACCTCGGATAAAAAGATGAAAGCGGCACGGCCGGCGTACTCCGTGTGTTTTTGGACGCTACATGTGAACGACCACTTACATGCTGTTTCAGATCATGTAGTCTAGAGTCTGACTTTACACTGCTGTAAATGCAACAAGTCAAAGCATGTTATTTAGAGTTTTGAATTTTGTGTGCAATTTCATTATTTTGTGTTTAAATGTAAGAATTTTACATTAAGAGTTTTTACACATATCTTCGGGCCAGGTAGTATTATTGCAGCATATAGTACATTTTGATACCTACACAATGCACAGAGGGGTGGGGGGTCATAAAGGGTCACACAGCAATTTTTTACCCCGAACAGGTTTCAGTTCCCAGCTCCAACTCTATGACATTGCACTATTACACTTGTCTGGCAATTCAAAACCCCAAAATATGTAATTTCTAGTGATAGAGCAGCAAATGAGACACCGCAGGAACCAGTGAATACACTTAATCAATCAATTGATCGTAAAAATTGTTAATTAGTTTATGCTTTTTTTAGTTAATTGTTTCAGCACTAATTATGATGTGATGGAGAAACTCAGTCACGGTAATCCTTCCAGATGACTGGATCCTCTCTTTGTCCTGTTATATACTGTTAGTATAAAGTGTCACTGCAAACATTTCACTACACTCACCTTCACATTCTCACAACATAATGTCCTACAACAGACACAGTCAGAGATATTTAAGTGTCAGGAAAACATTCTGTAACCTCCTATTGTGAAGAGATACTATTATGAACAATACCAAGAGTAAAATGGCTGTCACTCACCACTAGCTTCTAGTTTTGCTTAAAGGCTGTCTGTGAGCTTGTCCTGACTCAGCTCTTCTCTTCTGTCTTTTAGTAGCTGACTGTCGAGTCTTAGAGGGATTGCAGAGATATTCCTCCATCCCCACATACCTGCCTGTCAACTACCAGGTGCTCAACGCAGACTTGGCGTTCTTCCTGAAGGAAGCCAACCAGGACTTCATGAGGAACTCTAGCCTGATGTCGCGGACTGAGCCCTTCTTTATCTACCAGGCCAGAAGTTTGCCCTCGATGAACACCAGCTACGGGCCGCTCTCTGTGGAGCAGCCCGTCCCTTTAGAGCTCCTACAGAGCCCGGGGACGTTCCCTGCCTCTTCTGTTTTCACCTTCAACTGGAAGGTGCAGACCTTTATCATGAACACCAGGATTCACTTGGCCAAGCCCAGAGTCCAGGTGCTGTTTTACATCGTGGGCAGGGACTGGGACGACTACAGCGCCATCGACAAGCTGCCCTGCGTGCACATGTTCGCTTTCCACGAGACCCAGGAGGTGCGTGGCACTTGCCTGCTGAAGGGGGGGCTGGGGCTGTGCGTGGCTGAGCTGGAGCCCTTGGCCGGCTGGTTCAGCCCGCCCAGCGTAGTGCCGGGACGCCAGAGGAACCTCGAAGCGTCCGAGGGCACGCCGGTGGAGCTCTACTACATGCTGCAGTCCACAGAGGCAGGGGAGTGCCACTCGGACGAGGCCAGGAAGGACAACTTCATCCGCTCGAGCCAGGAAGGGCTGTTTGGTTCCTACACCTCCACGCCGCTGCGGAGGATCGGGGGTGTGAGGCTCTACCAGAACCCCAATCCACCGCCCCTCGCTGAGCACAGGCTGGATAATAACTTCATGGTCATGGTGCCAGCCACACCCATGAGACGGAGGGAAACCGTCTCTGCTTTTATCACTGTGTCAGCCGAGTCTCCTGTGGAGATGTTTACTCTCAGGTAAGGATGCTTTTCTTTTTGTTCTTCTGTGAAGTGTCTGCCTGCAGACTTTCTCTGACAGACTCAGACTGTGGAATCCTGCAGTCAGTGTCTATTGACTCATTCATTATAGTCTCCCTTAAAGATTTAGGCAGGATCCACACAAAGGATTTTCAAAAAATGTCAAAGTTAACGCGATAATAACGCGTTAACGCAAATTCATTTTAACACCACTAATTTCTTTAACGCATTAAAGCAACTTTAGGTTGTAGCGGGCTCAGTTTTAAAGCTAGAGTGAAGATACTGGTCATATGAAACTAGAAAATCTAAGGAATCCAACTATCTCATACTAGCTTGTCAGGAAGGAGGCTAAATAACGCTCCAAACTTACACTCAATTTTGGCGAGGAAAAACTGTCATGTCCATTTTCAAAGGGGTCCCTTGACCTCTGACCTCAAGATATGTGAATGAAAATAGGTTCTATGGGTAACCACAAGTCTCCCCTTTACAGACATGCCCACTTTATGATAATCACATGCCGTTTTGGGGCAAGTCATAGTCAAGTCAGCACACTGACACACTGACAGCTGTTGTTGCCATGTTATGATTTGAGCATATTTTTATGCTAAATGCAGTACCTGTGAGGGTTTCTGGACAATAGTTGTCACTGTTTTGTGTTGTTAATTGATTGATTATATATATATATATATATATATATATATATATATATATATATATAAAATCATAAATATATGCATACATTTGCATAAAGCAACATATTTGCCCACTCCCATGTTGATAAGAGTATTAGATTCATGACAAATCTCCCTTTAAGGTACATTTTGAACAGATAAAAAATGTGCGATTAATTTGTGGTCACAATTAACTATTTTGATTAACACCCCTTAAAAAATATGTCCACATTGAAATGTGGCTTTTTATTAGCAAACACTGAGATTGTGCATCACAGCCGGGTTCCTGTGTCTCAGCAGGTTAAACCTCCGTTCTCTCCCCTGCTCTGCCATGATCACTCATATTGTGTTTCATTATAATCACGGTTTACTTGCTCTCATTGAGTTGTTGACATTGACAACTGAATGAGTATGAAATAATTATTTGATCGCAGCTCATAAACGCCACCCGCTAACCAAGGTAAACAGCAGCTCCTGTGCTGCTGCGCTGAGACCGTTGATCAAATCAGTATTGATCGTGGAGTCGTCTGACAACATAAACGTATAAACACGGGCTAATGACGACAACTCGACTCTGTGATTGGCTGTATTGGAATTCCAATCGAGTGATCAGAGGCAGCGTTAGAGGAACGATGGCTTCTTGACTTTGCACAGCTTTCGCGTAAGTCTACGTCTGTGGAGGCAAGTCTTTATCATCACCTGCATTCAGACAGGTGTGTGGGAGAATAAGTGAATGAGTAGCAAAAATCTGCCCCTGCACACTACTTTTCAGTCAAGTGACCTTCATCACATATTTTACAAAACAAATGACAACAAGTCTGCACAAACACACTCACAAAGGAGAAGAACTCATTCAAGGGACCAAGCCATGAACTGTCCATAAATAAACGTGGACTAATAATTATCTTTATATTTTTTTTGGATCTGTTGGGTCATTCACCTTGAATGGGCCTTTAAGTATTTTTATTTTCTCTGAAATGTAAAAAAGAAATGTTTTTTTGGGACCAGTTGCTAGGCAACCAGTGGAGACTACAGGAAGTTACTTTTTGCAAACAAGAGAAAAAGGTTGCGCCCGAAATTCCATACTCACATGCTATTTAGTACGCTTAAACAGTATGCGAGATATTTTAGTATATCCGAAACTTTAGTATGAAACCAATAGAACGCAAATTGCTATTTCTAGTGAAATATTACAGTATGCAACGCTGGAAACTACAGCAGCATAAATATCCCACAAAGCAATGCGGCAGTAACGACAACGTTCATAACGGACGTTGGCAGACAGCTCTGTAACATCAGTAACGCTTCAATTTAACTGTAAGTAACTGGCATGGCCATTTTCAAAGCGGTCCCTTGACCTCTGACCTCAAGATATGTGAATGAAAATGTTTTCTATGGGTACCTACGAGTCTCCCCTTTACAGACATGCCCACTTTATGATAATCACATGCAGTTTTGGTCAAGTCAGCACACTGACACACTGACAGCTGTTGTTGCCTGTTGGTCTTGAGTTTGCCATGTTATGATTTGAGCATATTTTCCTGCTAAATGCAGTACCTGTGAGGGTTTCTGGGCAATATTAGTAATTGTTTTGTGTCGTTAATTGATTTCTAATAATAAATATATACATACATTTGCACAAAGAAAGCATATTTGTCCACTCCCATGTTAAGAGTATTAAATACTTGACAAATCTCCCTTTAAGGTACATTTTGAACAGATAAAAAATGTGCAATTAATTTGCGATGTGAAATATTTGAATCGATTGACAGCCCTAGTTTTTTTTTGTGATCTCGCCACCTTGAACATCATAACCTCAGTCAGGTAACCGAGCAGTTCTTCCACAGTGAAATAGGGTAAGAGCAGGGTTATCTCTCGGAAATAGCTTGATTCAGTGAAGCTGTTGATAGGTACTAATTACAGTGAACAGATGAGACAAAATGATTTAGATAATTAACGTCCGATGCAAATGAGGATGCCATTAATTACAATGCACGTCCATTAGTGTAATGACTGAAGCCGATCTTAATCGCACCGGTTTGGAACATTTACAAACCTTCCGAGAAGCTGCGACGAGGGGTCAAGCCAATTCGTCAAAGTGTGTAAAAGAAAACAAGCTGTATGCTGAATAGGAGTGTTTTCTGCTTAGGCAAGGTGAAAAAGCACAGAGGCAATTTTAAAATGAAATATATTAATGTTTATATAAAGCGGTTCCACTCTTATTTTCCAGTTGTTTACTCATGAAGATCATTTACTCGGCTAACAAAATAAGATACACAGTGTGTGCTTTAGGCTCTAAAACTGGAGTTAAGGTAAACAAGTTCACAATAGCTGTGAAGTTTTAACAAGCCAAACAAATTCCCCCGACGTGTGTCCTTCCTGTGCTTCATTTAATTACCAAATAGTTGTCCCGAAGTGATAAGGCATTGGGAACTTTTTTTTTTTTTCCTTTTTCTAAATTGAGCAACTCGTCTTTCATCAGTCAAATTGAGCAGACCAGGCTGGCCACAGAGGCGATGCCTGTGGTGTTTTTATTTGGCAGCGGAGCGCGTGGCGGGCGCAGGTTGGCCATCTGAGAGCGGCAGATATGGAAAGGCCTCTGTGTGGTCCTAGGTGATAAGGCTGTCCTCATACATGCATTTGTTAGGACGCTTAATCACCAGAGCGAGACAGACTTTGATCTCTATATTCACAACATCATAATCATCTGTGTGCCGCACACTTCTGTGTTAGCCATTGTTGGCGGTGTAGCCCTGAATGCACAATGAGCTTATGATCCTGTGAAATCTGTCGAACAGACCCGCCGTCACTTTAGTTTTAAATATTTATTAGATCCCACAGTTTCGTACGTTTAATACCAAAATCCACGTCCTTCGTATTCATAGCGTTATCCCTCCTTCAGCGTGGGGATGTGTAAACAACATATCGGTATTAAAATGCTCACTTTCTTTCTCCACACGCCTGGAAAAGGGTAAATTTAAAAAGAAAATTAAAATGGCCACCGAGCCCTTCAGTAATCATTTCCTCCTCTCCAATTCAGTTTCCACCTTCGTCTCGTCCATTATGCTGAAAGGCTCATGCTGAGATAGACGTTACGCAATGAAAGCTAATTTCACATATTTTTAATAGCCAATCATCCGGCCAATTTATTGCTTTGTGGATTCCCAGCATGCTATGCCTTGCTGGGGTATTTCTGTCTTGACATGCTACTTTTAATTTGATGGGCTCTGATTTGATTTGACCTCCTCCGTGTTAATAGGCTGTGTCACTCAGAAATGGAAAAGTTTTACTTATTTTTGACTGTAGTTTACTTTGCTCGGATTTGGAAGGGTTTTGGCGTGGAGCGTCAAATAGTCACTATCATGAGTCGTCCTGACATACGAGTACATTTCTATCTGCTGTCCCCTCTCCCTTTGATAAGCAATCGTCTGCTGGAGAAACATGACATGATTTAGATGTGAATTGACAGAAAACACTGCCTAAATATCTATAATTTGTAATTTATAATTTGTAATTTATAATGTGTTGTAATTACTGCAACGTCCCAGCCTCGGGTGCTTTCATACAGGGTTTCCTGCAGTGTTTTAAAGCAGAGGTGGGCCGCATTTAAGACAACCTCCATTAACATCATAAAAAAAAAAAAAGTTCCTACTTTTATAAATTAAAGCATTAATCTTCCACGAAAAGAGCTGAGATGATATTTCACACAGCAAATTCCATGTGGCTATCATTTAGGCCGTCATTTAAAACCTAAATTGATGACTAGACAAGATGTTTCAGGATCTAGATGGCTTACCCGATCCTGTCTCCTGGACATTAAATTTATATAATACAGAAAATACGTCTTGAGAGAAATGTAATAGTGCCCAAAATCTGCTTTCTTTTACATCTTATGATGGTTTTAAAATGTCTTGTCAGTGTCAAAGGACATCATGAAAATATAAATTACTGTGAACAAAGCTGGATTAGACAGGATTAAGTCTTTGGCAGCAGTGTATTCCTTCTTTGATATCTCTCTGCTTTATTGCACTGGATGAGAAACAGTATCACATCAGAGTCTACTCTAGAGCTGTTTTATCATGAGCAGGAGTTACTCCTTCAAACAATGAAGACATTTCTGCACAGCAGCACATTCTGCACTGTTGAAGGGGAGTCGAGTGAAGGAAAGGACATTGAAAAGGCACTTAGGACTGTAAGGCCATTAAATTTAATATGCAAGTAATGTATAAGTTGGGCTCATTATCATAATATGTTTTCTGGGCGAGCAATTTAGATTGTTATATGTCATTGATGATTCATTATTACCCCCCAGTATTTGATGGTTCATATGCAAATCAAATGCAGTGTAGGAAATTATCTGAAAGGATATTTTCCTCCTGTAGTCTCTGGTGGTATAAAGAAAAAAAAAAAACAGAGCACAAAAGGAAATTGCTCTATTTTCCTGTCTTGGTGCAGTGCTGCCATACAGCATGAGTCACTGTACAGTGAGGGTCATTACATGTGCATCGTCCTCCCTGGCCGGGCTCAGCCGTAATTTTAACAATACATTAGTCCAGTAACACAACATTTCAGGAGCAGACATACTGTATTCATCACCTCTTTGTATACCAGACAAATATATTTCAATCAGTGGGAAACTCCAGGGTCTGAAAAGTGAAGTCAATGCAGAAGTGCCTTAAACTTGCATTCTTTCTAACAGCCAGCAGGGGGCGACGACTCTGGTTGCAAAAAGAAGTCTGATTGTATAGAAGTCTATGAGAAAATGACCCTACTTCACACTTGATTTATTACCTCAGTAAACATTGTAAACATGAGTTTATGGTCTCAATCTCTAGTTTCAAGTCTTCTTCAATACAGCATGAAGTTCATTTAGTAACTTATGGTCCCATTTAGAGTCAAATAGACCATAAAGCAGGGGATGCTTTAGGGCTTGGCTACCTTGTGATTGACAGGTCGCTACCACGGCATTGTCCAGTCTTGGAGTTGTCTGTGTTTTCGTCTTACAACTTTAACTATTTCAGTGTGTTTTCAGTTCATGAAAGTTATTTTTTGGGGAAATATTCATGGGGTGGCAGGAATATCTTTACTGATTTAATCGCAAACTATCACATTTGCTTAGAAAAGCCCCCAAAATGAAAATATCTTAACTCAAAAACATTACATTATTGTGGCACATGAGTAAAACATTAAATAGAAATACCAAAAGGTGGTATTAGAAATCAATAAATTATTGTATTTCCAAATCTTCAGACAGTTTTTCAATGAAAAAAGACATCATTACAGACATTTTTTTATCACTTAACCTAAAATGTGGACATAACCGTTCATTAAATTCTATGATTTCCAAAAGATTTCTGAAATAAGATCCAAAGTGATCAGTAATTATGACAATGCAAGCTTTCTTTAAGGGTTTAAATTGGCTTCTATAGACTTACACAGTAAAGACGACACAACAATTGTGTAACTTATATTCTGTGAAGCCACACATTTAGTCTTGCCAATGTTATCCAGTGTTTATCCAATGATGCTGATTAAACGGCAAAAGTACTTTGTCTGTGAGATTCAATTTGAAAATGTGGTGAAATTGCAAACTCTGGGAAGCTTTGAAGGAACTGCTGACTAACGTGGCTTTTTGTTTGGGGCTTGGAGCGAGTGATTTTAGTGCCTTTTAAACTGGGTGCTTTTTTTATGTTGCACTTGAATGGCTGATCTAATGTGGACATGTTTGCCTGCAGAATGAGTAGTTTCAGAGATGTTGGTAGCTGTAAGCCATCAGAAGACACTTGTAAGAGTGAATATTTGGGTTTAGCCCAGTTTAATCTGTTCCTCACACAAACACAGGTTACTATTACTAAACAAAACACGCTTTGACAAAACAACTCTCCACTATCCATCTGCAGCCGTTCTGTATTTTCTACTAGTGGAAGTTGGCAACCCTACACACACATTTAGCAGGAAAAAAACCATCAGCAGGCGTTGTGTACGGCCAGGACCGAGACAGGCTTCACAGAAAGCTGCCGGGGTAAAGGAGAAAACGGAGCTGCTGCCCGCTAAATGCTGGGAGCGTCATCTCTTGCTGCATTCACTTGCACCTGTACATCGGAGTTTTGCTTTTATAAATTTCCAACCCTTCACAACATTTCATATGTATATATTTTTTAGGGCTGTCAATCGATTGAAATATTAATATTTAATCATGATTAATCACATGATTGTCTATAGTTAATCGTGATTAATCACACATTTTTTATCTGTTCAAAATGTACCTTAAAGTGAGATTTGTTAAGTATCTAACACTCTTATCAACATGGGAGTGGGCAAATATGCTGCTTTATGCAAATGTATGTATATATTTATTATTGGAAATCAATTAACAACACAAAACAATGACAAATATTGTCCAGAAACCCTCACAGGTACTGCATTTAGCATAAAAAATAGGCTCAAATCATAACATGACAAATTCAAGCCCAACAGGCAACAACAGCTGTCAGTGTGTCAGTGTGCTGACTTGACTATGACTTGCCCCAAACTGCATGTGGTTATCATAAAGTGGGCATGTCTGTAAAGGGGAGACTCGTGGGTACCCATAGAACCCATTTACATTCACCTATCTTGAGGTCAGAGGTCAAGGGACCCCTTTGAAAATGGCCATGTCAGTTTTATTTCTAATTTATTAAGTTGGAGTGTTTGGTTGGCGTGTCAATAGCGCGGTATTGCAAAATTGTGCTTAATGCGACAGCCCTAGGGATGAGCGTGCACTGGCTGATGAAAAAGTTATTATTTGAACAGATAACTGTAAAGATCCACTTTGCACTGCATTTCTCGAAATGGACATAAATCTCACAGGGAAGTTTTAAATGAAACATTAATCTAGGAGGTGAAAAAGATAAAAGGCCCACTGGCGCTCTCCCGACTATCCTCCCTTTATCCAGGAGAAACTTTCAAACATCCTCCCTCGTCTGCATCTGCACCACTCTACTTTTGTGCAATCAACAAATGAATTCTGCCTAACCTGGTATAAAGTGCTTCAAGTGTGCATTTGAGAATTACCTTCCATTTAGATCTCACAAGTGGCTCCAAAAAATAAATTGTTTGATCTTGCTGCCTCGGGCGTCATTGCCCTTAAAAGGCGCTGAAATGGGAAAGATTGGGATAAAATTGGTTGCAATGACTCAAAATTCTGCGCCGTCATCAGCGCGGAGGATAATAACTGTTATTGCTGTGGTCGTGCTTCCATCTACGTTTTGTACGTGGTGAAAGGATGTGGAAGCTGGGCTAATATGTATTCTTTCTGTGCGTCTGTGTGTGTGATGTAGTATGGCAGATGCAGGTGTGTTGTGTGTGTGTACACGTACGTGACTGCTTGTGTGTTTCAGCTGACACGTTTGCCAACTAGACACACACTGCCGGTCTTCCGCATGCAGTTTGTTTAATCGTTCGCCTCCCTCGGAGAACACTCCACCAAACATTTGTTTGCAAACAGATTTCAATAAAACTGTCAGCCGTTCGCAATCACATTGTGTATGCATGTGTGTCTGTGTGCGTGCGGGAGTGTTTACGCACGTGTTTGTGTGTGTGTGTGTACAGAAGTGTTTGTGCATGTTTGCTGATACATCTGAGCGCCGTGCCATGCTCGCACTGTGAATACTAAAAGTATTGTATGAGCGGCTGGGATGGAATCAATTTGCCTCGTCTTTACAAGGCAGTGCATCAGTGAACAAATTATCTGCCATTACGCTTCATTATGTGTGCTGATGGACAACAGAGACTAATGTATGCAAGACGCAATGGCCTAAAATATCAGCAGGGGCGGGATAGAAAAGAATAGAATAGGAAAGAATAGAATCATTTTCACGAAAAGGGTTAAAAACCTTATCTAGGGTACAAGTTATCATTCCACATTATGCACTTTAATACATAGTATAGTCTAAGAATATTTTCCACAAGATATATACAGTCATATATAATATATTATTATAATTATTATTATTAATTAATTATTATTATATTATTATTAATTAATTAATTATTATACAAATTAATTGCAATTTAATCGCACATTTTGTATCTGTTCAAAATGTACCTTAAAGGAGATTTGTCAAGTATTTAACACTCTTATCAACATAGGAGTGGACAAATATGCTGCTTTATGCAAATATATGTATATATTTATTATTGAAAATCAATTAACAACACAAAACAATGACAAATATCGTCCATAAACCCTCACAGGTACTGCATTTAGCATAAAAACATATGCTCAAATGATAACATGGCAAACTGCAGCCCAACAGCTGTCAGTGTGTCAGTGTGCTGACTTGACCTAAATCTGCATGTGATTATCATAAACCATGACTTAACAGACATGCCTACATGTCTGTTAAGTCATGGACAGGAAGGTTATGAAATATTGTAATGTAACAAGTAGCTGAAGCTGTCAGATAAATGCAGTGGAGTGAAAAGTGCAATATTTACCACTGAGATGTCGTGGAGTGGAACAATAAAGCTGCACAAAATGGAAATACTCAAGTAAAGTAGAAGTACCTAGAATTTGTATTGAAGTACAGTACTTGAGTTAATGTATTTCGTTACTGGCTGTGAGCATTTTGTTTCAGCTCCAAGCTTAAAGCTGCTGACCACTAATGGCTTGAGACAAAAGCCCCAACAAAAGTAATACTTCATAGAAATAAAGGAATAACTGCTCCGGTAGAGAAATGGTTTACAATATGAAATATAATGGTATAGCTGGCTTAAGTATAAGACATATGACCACAATGCACACATCAACTCAGTGGTCTCACACTCACATCCCATTCATTATAGTGCAATCTCATTTGAGAGCCATCATCATCGCTGGCTATAAACAGGCCCCTGAATCAGCACAGCCACTGGAGTGCTTCTGCAGAGGGGAGAATATGTGATGAAAGACTAAGAAAATGCCTTGTCATTTATTGGCAGGCATTGAAGCCATAAGCCATTTTCCTAAAACAGCTTCTCCATTTGAAAGTGGGGGAAAGAAGCACTCCGGGGACCAGATATAGATGATTAAGGCTAAACGTATCTGAGAGAGCGGCTTCAAACGTGCGTTAAATAAATCTTGTCAGATGTCTCCTAGTCATAATGAATAATTTCTTCTCTGTAGTTTGTTTATATTTAGTCTGTGAGAGAGTTTGCCGTGTGATTTGGCGACCGGCAGCAGATTGCTTGTGCATTTCCAAAAACAAACTGTCTTCTTTCCAGTTAAAGTGGCTAATAGTGTCAACAGCAGACACTATCTGGAGCCCTCTTAGCCTTAAAATAACTCTAACGACGCACAGCACTGTGAATGCTTAAGAGCTATTTTGTTTTCCTGTAGCGGGGAGTCTCCTCACGTTTTCAGTAAGGCGGCACGACGGGTGCCACGAGGTGTCAAACATCACCGTCTCTGATGCTGAGCTTGCCGATTTAAATGTGTCCCATTATGTTTGTTACATTTTTATTAGCTGCTAGAGCGCGCGGCGTTGCCAGCGGTCGACCGAGGTCCTGTTAACAAACACTGCTGCCAAAACGTGGGTGCACGGAGAGGTGGCGGCGCTGTAATGGAGCAGAGCAGAGTGGTGCATAGCTCCCACATCTAGCCCCCGACGCTCCCACACAGCTCCGTGGGGGGTCCCATCGTCTGCCTCGGCTCCTTCTAGTCGCTCTCTTAGTGGAAAATAGAGTATTGCTCACCCAGGAATAGCATTCATATATAATTAGATAGCAGCACAGATATACTGTTGGCTTACTTGTTACGCAGGAGACGTTTTTCTTTTGCAACTCGATGCTTACATTCAGAATGTACGGTGATATGGTGTTTGTGTCTCAATCAAACATATTCAGCACAGAAAGGAATCCACTTCTTTGTCTCGTATTGTTGAACATCACACGATTCAATAGTACTGATGTTACAGTTAACACTGCAAATGTATCCGTGCACAATAAAACCTGTTCAGCAAAAAATACACAGTGAAAAAATAGGTTATAATATAAAGATGGTAAATGCATAAGGGTTTATTAGAGGACGTACTTGAAACAAAACTTCAAATGTCCCATTTCCTGCTCACAATTAGGGCTGTGTATTGGCAAGAATCTGGCTATGTGATACATATTGATCCACGGGGTTACCATTCAATATATTGTGATATATTGTGATACTGATTAATGGCAATTTTTAAATCAAATTTTAGGAAAACTGTCAGTATAAAGATCACACCACCATATGCATATGATGCATGTTAGTAAAAAAAGTAACTATTTATGCAATCAGAACAGTGGGATCTGCATTTGCATTTATCACAGTCATAGCACTACTTTGAGAGGACACCTACACTGAGAGGGTGCATCTCTTTGCAAATGAAATAAAGTATTAACTGAGTTTTGCATGTAAACTATTTAGTAAAAATTTATACAGTGTTTTTCAGAATCAATATAGCGATATAGCAAAATAGCGATATTCAATATTTTCTGTATTTTCTTACACCCCTACTCATAATTTAGACACCAATATAACTCCATGGGCTGCATGATAATAATGCGTTAACGCAAATTTGTTTTAACGCCACTAACTTCTTTCACGCAACTTTTTTAAGTTGCAGTGGATTCAGTTTTATCCATCGGCACCAACCATGTCATACTAGCTGGTCGCGAAGCAGGCTAAGTAACGCTCCAAACTTACGCTAAATTTTGGTGAGGAAAACCTGTCATAACCCTTTTCAAAGGGGTCCCTTGACCTCTGACCTCAAGATAGGTGAATTAAAATGGGTTCTATGGTACCCACGAGTCTCCCCTTTACAGACATGCCCACTTTATGATAATCACATGCAGTTTGGGGCAAGTCATAGTCAAGTTGTTGTTGCCTGTTGGGCTGCAGTTTGCCATGTTATGATTTGAGCATATTTTTTGTGCTAAATGCAGTACCTGTGAGGGTTTCTGGACAATATTTGTCATTGTTTTGTGTTGGTAATTGATTTCCAATAATAAATACATACATACATTTGCACAAAGCAAGCATATTTGCCCACTTCCATGTTGATAAGAGTATTAAATACTTGACAAATCTCCCTTTAAGATACATTTTAAACAGATAAAAAATGTGCGATTTATTTGCAATTAATTGTGATTAAATATTTCTATCGATTGACAGCCCTAAAAAATATAATAACTCCATCTTGGATTTCAGCGGCTGTCTCGGTGTTGTCAAAGCACTCCAATCATCCAGAGTTTACTTCAAGATTATCTTTCAGTTTGATCCACTGATTGCATTCGTCACTGACTGTTACAGGTTAAATTAGCATGCTAATTGTATGTTGTATGAAGGCTAATAGAGGCCACACTCACACCGCTGATGAATATATCGACAAGAACAGAGCCTCAGAGATCACAATGCGTTTCCCGCTCCCCACATTAAACATGCAGCGGTAATTATTTCTTTGTAGAATGACTGAATTAAATTACAATAATTCACACTTCAATCTGTTATTCAGTGCTAATTAATGGGTCAGCTTATTCAGTCCCCAGTCTTTTACTTACACTTTCGTTTGCCCCTTTTATTCCTTTCTAAGCATAAACATGATCAAAGCGTTTTTTTCTTTCATTAATTACAGTCTCTAAGCTAGACCCTGTTGGCGTGTAGCTTCATGATTAATTTACAGTCATTGTTTTATGGATTTTTTGCAGGCTTGTAATAATAGTTGTCCATCCAAAAGTCCTGATTTATGTTGATATACAGTTGTCTTTTCAAATGAATGGGCATTTATTATTATAGATGAGCATTCTTCTTTTTTTTTTACTTTATTTGATAGTGACAGTGAGAGTTGTGAAAGGGGGAGAGAGAGGAGACGACATGGCCGCAAATGGCCACAAGTCGGATTCAAACCCGGGATACTGCGGTAAGGACTTTGGCTGTATTTGAAACCGCCTACTACATACAACTGATGCAGTAGGAGGTATGAAACAGCTACAGTATGCTAGACCAGGCTTTAGCCTTTAAACAAGCTCTTAAAGCACTGGACAAAAAAAACGAACTCGTACCACTATTGCAATATTATCGAAAAATACAGCTTCGATTTTTTTTGTTCGGGACCAATGTTTGTTTTTGCTCAATTTCTTCTAACAGCTCATGGTGAAATAAGACAAACAAGATCATCAAAATTAGACAGAATTAACTCAAACTGCTTTTCAGTTAAAGCTACAAAACAGTGGAATGATCTCCCTACAAATATTAGAGTGATGTTAAAAAGGGTCATGTTGTCTCAGCAGGTTATCTCTCTGCCCCGTCAGAGGCTGCTCTTTCCCTCAACTCTTCCATCGCCACTCTGCTGCTCTGTAGCCGGTCTGTGAACATGACTGGCCATCGGAGCGACTGTGGAGTTTTTCAACTCCAAAAAGGCAGATAATCACAGGTTCATTTTATAACGGATATTTGTGTTGCGATATTGAAACAAATCATTCGTCAACAAGGAAATAAAAGCCTCTTGTCTAGTAGATCGGTTTCTAGAGAGCTCCAGCCAGCTCATAGCGGGGGTCTGTGGGCGTGACTGCCCAGCTGGCGAGGTAGCGACCCCGGCAGGCGCTAGCTAGCTGTTACAGCAGTTTGTGGAGCTTCTAAACTACGAAAACGTTGGAGCAAATATTTGATTTGCCATCTAATATTGTAAAACTGACAATATTCAAAATCTACACAGTTGATTTCTCGCCTCAAAAATTCTCAGAAGTGAATTTAGTGATGAAATAGCTACGAAAAATGTAAAAACAAGCCTTTTTTTGGCTGCTGTTGTTGAGACCATAGCCTTTACAGTTCCAGCGCTTTGCATTGTGGGATAAAGTAGGCGAGATAGACTGGTCTGATGCATGATGGAGTTTGCCATACTGTAGATTTTGCTTTTGTTTGCATACTACATGCTACATTTTGGCCAAATCAGTACATACTACTAGTATACAGCAGTATGCTGTTCCAAATACAGCCTCTGCCTTGGTTCATTTGGCGCCCGCTTTACTGGGTGAGCTCCCGGGGCGCCGCGAGCATTCTTAAATAAATGAATTCATTATAGTATTGATTTAGTTTAACACACTCATCCATGAACATATGCATTACGTAACACAATCTACAGCAAAGCAGGTATAGAGAATAGAGGTTAATTTGATTTTATAAAACGTACTAAAAGAACCATTCATCCGCCGCCCTCATGATGCCCCCGTAGATTCAGTATGTCACGCAGACTACACTTAAACCTCGACTCCTTGGCTCGCTTTGATTGTATCGTCCATTCGGCCTTGAATGATGCTCGACTTATTAGCGGTCGGAAAGAACAGAGAAATGATTTAAGGCCGGTTTCTTGGAGGGAACACAATGAGACAAAATGGAACGGTTTCCTTATTCATTTTCATGGACTTTAATGTACCCTTAAAACTCTGTAATTGGCACCGTAACTGGGGGTATTATATCTTCCATGACACTTGTAGCCACTTGTTCCCTGACAGTGGCTAATTATCTCAGTTAGCTGCATTTTTGCTGTTACGGGGAAGTAAATAAAGTAGTCAGCAGTTAGAAACATGGTGATTCTCAAGGGCTCTCTCACTACTGCGTTCTTCTGACATCCAGATAAGAATATAAATAAAGGGATTATCTTTCCACCACATAGAAGTGCAATCAAATTTATCAGATGCTTATTAGATTAAATCTGGAAGACATAGGACCACATTTTTGTGTGTGAATGTTTCTTTTTTATATATATATCTTTAGATGCCTCATCTCTAAATACATCCCAAAGACAGTCTGTCCTTAAATGGTTTGCCATTTTTGGAAATAGTCTCATTTGCTTTCCTGCCAAAAGTTAGAAGAGAAGATCAATACCACTCTTTCTCATGAGTGTGGTATCAATCTTCTCATCTAACTCTCATCAAGAAAGCAAACAAGCATGTGTTCCCAAAATGTCAAACTTTTCCTTTAAAGCAACAGTGTGTAACATTTCAGGGGATCTATTAGCTGAAATGGAATATAATATTCACAACTATGTTTTAATTAGTGTACAATCACCTGAAACTAAGAATTGTTGTGTTTTTGTTAGCTTAAGAATGAGCCCTTCATATCGATGAGCCCCTCTTCACAGAGTCCGCCATGTTTCTACAGTAGCCCAGAACGGACAAACCAAACACTGGCTTTCACGTTTTAACCTGAAGGCCATCGTAGTTCTCACCATAGAGTGCAAAACCGTGGTCCCGCCAGCCGCAGTCTGACTTCTGTTGCTCCTAATGCAAAGTTCACGCTACAAGACTTTCAAAGTCGTCAGATCGCAGTCCTGTTCACACTACGCAACTTGTTGTCTTGTAATCGGGAGTCATGAAGTCTCTTTGGTTTTCACACTACATCCTACATCACTGATCGGTGACAGGGGGTGACACACTACAAGATCTTTCACCAGGAGAATCTGAGAGGTCTGCAAACGACGCTTTGTCACAAAAACACGCGAGAAATACATGGTAAATGACGTGATACCATGCATGAGACAAATTGCTGATGTTGTCGTTGGCATATGTGTTCACAAAATAGTCCGTTTCGACCGGTTTCCATGCTCTTTTTTTACTATTTATTCCTCAAGGTGCAACAACAAGCTCTGTGTTACAAATGCAACACATACAGTGAATTCCTATTGTTACAGGCGACCCCTCCTCCCACAGGTTTCACCTCAACCCACGTCTTGCGCTCTCATTGGTCGTAGCTCGTAGCCAGAGTCCTCGACAGGTATTTGCGTCTCAGCTCGCGCCTTTGAGCAGTTCACACATGACGCTCGAACGCCAATCTGCAAGCGGCGAGCCAACTCCGATTTGCCTCTGATCTGGAGCTTTTGTTGTGGCACAGAAATTCAAGGTTAAAGTTGTGTAGTGTGAACTAGCTATAAAGTAGTGATATTATAGTAAGGACGGCCTCTGACTGAGGCGAATGGTGTTACCACTGTTTTGCACTCGCCGGCTCACGTGACCGCAGTCTTGGAAAGGGAGGAGTGAGCGGAGCGGTATTCAGTTGGATGCAATCTGCAACCACACAACCAGCCGCCAAATCCTACACACTGTACCTTTAAGGGCTGCCGATTTCACTTTGGGACTTTTTCCTGTAATACAATCAACAAACGAAATAACCAAGAATTGAATTGTTGAAGAACAGCTGCTTGTAAATTGTGCCCGTTTCCGTTTTACTAATCAAAACAAAACATGTTGCACATTTGTATATTATCCATCTGTTCACAAAGAATATGAACTACATTTTACATAATGTTGTCCTTTGTGGGGGAACATATCGCAGATGGCCTCTGGTTCAGTCTCTGTAGTTTAAGCTTTGAGTTTGAGAACATGCTGTTGACACTGTTGAGATCAATGTGAGCATGTTTAACTTTCCTTTTGTGCATTCTGTCCCTTTATCTGTGAACAGTTAAAGAAGAACTTGTATTACACTTTTATGTAGTGTGATCCATGCTTTAATCGTCAGGCTACAACTGAGCAATTTATGCATCTTGAAATAGATTTTATAACTGTTTGTCCCCAAACAATAAAAATGCTCAAATACTAAGAGATACACTCTCAGCACCAGTTGGGGTAAAATTAGGGCTGCAAAATTAATCGAATTCCTACAATTAAATGAATATGATCGCCTGCGATATTGACTTTTAAAATGCGTGCTCCGCTCATAGAAAACTCCGCTGCATATCAAATCAAGCGCTTCCAAAACTTGATCGAGATGTTTTGGCTTCACTTTTGGGGATGCATCCTACAGCGGTGGCCTGTGAGAAACTCTGCAGCCCAGAGATGAAAAGTAATATAAATTACAATCTATATTTCTCGTTTTGACCGTCAGACGGGCGTGTCTGCCTGGGGGACTCAACTCGGCCACATTTCCATGAGCTTTACAGCACCCTTCCCCCGGACCTCGTTGCTTCCTGGGACTGGGGGCGTAATGCTTGCTGCGGTCTCTCTCCCTGCAGTAATGGACGGGGTTCCCGGATTGACCGTGAACCGGGGCGGACTGTTCTAAGCGCGTCAGGGTACTGCGGCGACCACCTGACCCATCTTGAAACACGGAGCCCGTCTTGTTAACTATATTTTGTGTTACTTTTTTGCCGTGTCATCAAGGTTCATCTCTATACAACCACTGTGTTTATGATTAAATTGTTTACAAGAGCACAAAGTTCTTCATAGATCTAACCTCTAAACTTTGCTCTCGAAGTGCACCAGATTGATGCGTTTAACTTTAAAATGTAGCCTACATAATTAACAGTGAATATTCCTGTTTTTTTCATATCGCAATATGGACAATTTCATGATCCTCAGGTTGGATTTCTTTGGCTACAGTTTGCCTTTCCAATCTGATATTTTACACATAATCTCTGTCCTGATTCTGATGACCTCTGTCCAAGAAACCCTGTCGGGAGCCACTTCAGATGAAGGATTTACTCGCTTCATCCCTACCTTGTGTGTCAATTGTAGTGTGTATCTGGCTGGCTGCATCCAGGGATCAGGGAAGCAAAATGTAA
The DNA here is from genome assembly GCA_916701655.1 of Sebastiscus albofasciatus. Taxonomy (NCBI): domain Eukaryota; kingdom Metazoa; phylum Chordata; class Actinopteri; order Perciformes; family Sebastidae; genus Sebastiscus; species Sebastiscus albofasciatus. Next base: position 173,997 of record CAKAOI010052717.1, read on the forward strand.
ACCTAGCAACAGCTCTGCTCTCCACAGACAGACAGACGGAGCTCCTGTGATCACAGTCCCCCAGCGCAGCCCCGCCCCCTCAGACCCGCATCAAATCAATGGTTTCAGGCAGAGCGCCATTATACCTCCATATCGTAGGCAGATTGTTCCCTTTTCCTGTCCTGCCTAGCTGCTGTGCAGTGGAGGCAACAAGCATGTAACAAATGCATGATACTAAAACCAGATTCTGTACAACACCATGCAGTGGCCCTCAAACACTACACTCACATTCACCCACATTCATTCATGTTAATTAGGATGCAGGAACATATTTTACAAATACTCTTAAATCCCAACATGTTGGATAGTTTTTCGATGTTACCATAGTGACCAGCTCATCTCTCTGCCACAGGTGAAATGGCTCTTGTTCTCAGAGCTATTCTTTCCCCTGCGACTGACCATCAATCATGGCCAGCTTTAAAAAAAGAAAAGTGTTTTTTTTTTTACTCTGTCTGATGATGTTGCACTAGCACTCAGGGCAAGTGAGTTACACTTTCCAGTTCCAAACTCAATACTCCACAACTTCATGGAATAAAACAATAATTCAAGAAACTATGACAGAAACAAACTGGATTATACATCAGAAAATGCAGAATTAAAAGAAACCTTCACTAGTAAGGTTAATGGTGTAATGCAGTCGTGGAGGATATTTTTATTTTAAAATTGACTTTAAAAGTAAAAGTAGCAATACCACCCTGAAATAAGAGATGGGATCACACCAGCTGCGACGCCAAATCAAGCCAGGGGTGTGAAGTGGCCCCTTCCCCACTTCCTACCCGCCTGCTTCTGGCTTTCCTTGCTCGGACTACACCCATCTTTGAATTTGGCCTTCATTTTGATCTCAACTGCAGACCTGTCAAGTTTCATGACTGCGTCTTTCACGATTGCGACACTTACGCAGTGACAACATCTGTCAGCAGAAATATAAACACCTGGCAAAGTACTCAAAACCGCCTCTGTGGTAGTTTCCGCTACAGTATTTGTCTCCAGGACCACATTTTGCCACGATGTCACACACACAGACTCACAAGGTGAAAACAAGCCACATGCTGTCGCGGCTGATATTTATCAAAATGGACTTAAAGGTGCTCTGTATGATATCCAGAGCATTAGCAGCAAACAACTATTGTCTATGTAAAGATATAGAGGAGTAATGTCTACCTGAGCAGAGAAGGAAGTCACTCTCCTTCTGTGTGTGTTGTAGTCCGAGCTTCTCTGTGCTTTGTTAACATAGCCGGGCCGGCTGCGCATGCTATTAACATGTTCGTGCATGTGAGCATGCTCACGGCTGCCGCTCTACACTGTGCTCATACAGCGGTTACAGCTGATAACGCCGTCCCGACCGACGGCGCCTTTGCTGAAGCGTAGCACCCACCCTCCGGTTCCCCCCCCCCAGGTAAACGCTGTTTCCACTGTCAGCGCTGTTAGCACTGTTAACTACGAGCTACTGGCTCTGCCGTCACCATGTTGAGAGCCGTGCAGAGGCAATAGAAATGCTTTCAATCTCGCATTTAGCACCTTTAATGTTTAAGTAGTATTTTACTGTTGTTGTTATTCGAGGTGGAGCTAATTTTTAAAGTCAAAATTAAATGTAAAAAGGCTTTTTAACCCTTTGAGATCACATCCCCATCTCCCATATATGTGCACAAAAAAATTACAAAACATCAATTTTTCGTATTTCTATATCAAAATCGAATCATCTTTTCTTCCTGTAAAACACCACGACGTGTGCTTACGTAAGATAGTATCAACTTGCAACTTTTAGCAACAAGGGAGGTGCGTGTGCGCTGTAGCTCCGTATCGCACTACATTCTAAACCCGCCCACTTTTAAACGGTCCAATCAAATGCAAAGAATTTGAGTTAAATCCCTTTCGTAACTGCACACCGCTCACATGTTCAGTTTCACTGAATTCACGCCGTAGAGAAGCTAAAGACGCTCTAATTTATGTTTCACTAGGACTATTACACACCGTTGGGTAGTGTAATCTGTAATGCATTATATCTTTAAGTACGCTCATAATAAGTTTTGTATGTAAAACCTTTGTAGAGTTTGTAAAGTATGTCGTAACTACAGCTGTCAAATAAATGTGATGGAGTAAAAAGTTCATCCCTTCTGAATAGTAGTGGAGTAGACGAATAAAGTGGCATGAGAGAGCGATGAACCTTCATTATTGTTCTCAAAGATCACATTATTTAAACTTTATCCCTGCTTGCACTTTACTTTTTAAAGCACATTTCAGACTACAGCTGAGAAAGAAGCTACAGGGAAAGCGTCTGTGATGTAATCCGTCTGATTTTTAAATACATCCGCTTTTCTTCAGATTATTAATAGCAGTCCTGGTGTATAAAAATGTGTAGCTCTTGATTATAACAGTGTGTATGGATTATATGATGATATATTGGCATCACCGTGCTGAACTCTCAGCACTGACCCAGCAGCGACCACTCAGACACTGACCATGTGTTGACAGCCTGATAATGTTAACCTGAATGTGGGGAAATGAGAACCGCTCCAAACCAGATCAGTGAGGGATAATCCTACATTAAGCATAATAATAACACGACACAAGAAAGGCAACATTCGGAGACATGCCGCAGTTCATCTGAGGTCTCAGGAGAAGGCAGGGTCGTGATTCGCATTTTTATATTTAACAGAATAATTATTACAAATAGCCTCAGACTGGGACCGGGGGAATGAAAGACATTCAGGTTTATGTTGGCTTCATCAAATTTAAGTGTTCTCTGTTTGATTGTGTGATTGCATTTGTGTGGGCGCAAAAACAGAGGATGAGTCATAGTGCATACTTTTCTGAGGCTATGTATATGCACAGTTAATAATAATAATGACGTTAATGGCCTCCCATGGATGTGTTCCCATCCTGTGACTTATCATCCGCATCTAAAAACGCATCTTCTAGGGCTGAGATGATACGCCCATCTCCCGATTTGATACTATCACAATACTTGGGTGCCGATTCGATATGTATTGTGTATTAGTATTATGATTCGATATTATGATTTATTGCGATTTGTTTTAACTTTTTTAACACTAGACCATGGGAAAAAGTTGAATCATACACTTTTAAGGACTTTTACTTTGAATAATATCTAAATTGATACAGTAAAAATGTTTGATTTTCAGCATGTATGTAGTCAGAGATGTCCTGAAGTCAAATATATCAGTCATTGTCAAGGATTATTTATGACATTTTTTTTCTAGCAACCAAAAAAAATCAAAGAATAAAGACATTTCCCTCACAAATTAGTGGTATTTCCTTTTTAATTTACAAGGGACATGTAACGTTTTATACTTCTGGTGAATATAAACCAATCAATCTTATTTCCACGTAGTCAAACGTGTATACTTCCGTTAACTTTAGCCATCACGTCTAGCTCTGTTTTTCCTGCAACGTGTGAAACCCAAAGTGTTTCCATACTTTAATGTAGGTGTAGTGTTTACCACTTTGGATTTAAAGTGTGAGGGTGCAGGTCGTATCCACGCAGACCCTCTGCCGTTTACTACTTTCTCGTTTCGGCTCGCTGCGGTTGGTTTTGGTTATTGACAGATACCGAACGGATATGATGCCACGTTACTCAGACTACAACAATAAAGTGGTAACTTCCTTCTGCCTCCGACGAGACTCAAATGAAGCAAATATATCGATTCTGGCATAAAAAAATCTATTTCAAAATCGTAAAAAAAAGAATTGCGATACATAGGGGAATTGATTTTTTTCCCCAACCCTCGTGATTATTTACTTGTTCCAAATGTTATGTATCCCGAATATTAAGAGTGAGGAAAACAACTTTTATCCTTCAAATTAATTCACATTTATTACATATTATTATGAACTATGATACTATAAAGCAAGAATAAATAAATCAACCTGCCTTATTAGAAAGAAGCTTTTTGACACAGTTCAGATTCATAGAATTAATATATAATCTAATGAATGACATTAAATGAACAAGTATGAAATTACTACTTTAATAAATGAACCAGTATTTTGCTTCCAGGATTCATACCTGAAGCTTTCATTGGTGCTATTTCCATTTATTGTATTTATTTATTTATTTTATCACAGATCTCTGCGTGCTAACCCAGTATGGATTTACATTACTCATACACACCACACCAGTACAGCACACCCTCTCCCCTGTACTGTTGTATTGATGCAGCTAAACACACAAGCCCTCCTCTCTGCTGGGCTGTGTATTTCCTATAATGTTGCACTTGTCTGTTATGTTCAATTGTGTTTACCTCCATTTGTGGAAAACAATGTCTTTTTGGCTCTTGAACATACATCCCCATTATGGAACGCTCCATGCTGACTCTGTTAAAATATGACAGGGCTGCTGCTGCTGCTGATAGAGCCACAACTTGGATGATAAAGGAAACTCTACAACCCTTTTTGCTCTTCAAAACAGTGGCAGCGCTACTGGAGAACAGCGGCGACATGAGAAGTAATGTCATCAAGGAAGAAGAGCGTTCACACGGGCTGCCTCAGTGACTAAAATGACAAACTGTTTATTTTCACAGCTTGATTGCTGACTATCTATAGCTGGGGAGGGGAATCTTGCCCAGAAGGAAGCACACTGTAATCTCCCAGTAAAATTTCTCACAAAGTATATAATTTATTCGATTTTGAATATAGAATTGTCTGCACCCGAGGCACTACAGTTCCTGGAAAGGGTTCTCGTACATTTTGGGTCTAATGTTGCTCACATGTTGATTTTGTAGGTAAAGATGGATTTTTAATCTTCCACTGCATCGCAAGAAAACACAACACACACACACAATTTCAAACATGACGTTGACATGATAGCTTGCCTGTCTATTCAATGAGTGAAAGGCTTGCCTGAAAGGGCCTATAGATAGCATCATTCTAAGCATAATGTCTCCAGTGGCAACATACTGTGTCCTTTATATGGAAAAGCACTCCAAAGCAGCGAAAATGCACATTCTCTCAATGTATATACATGAAACACATTTAAATGGGATGCATGTGTGTGCATGCGTGTCAAATACATCCGTTGCTCCTTTGTCAAGTGTACCATATAGATAAACAGTTTCCACATTCAGCCCGTAGATGGAAATGGAGCAGAGCTCTTCATTATCAAAATGCCCTTATTTGCATTTCATCCTCTTCTTCCTGTAAGGATCTTTACAGGAAGAAGAGGAGGAACGGTTTCTTCCAAAGACTGAAGATTATTATTATTATTAACCCGATGAGACCATGTTCTCGTAAAAGGAATATGGAGAAAGAACGTGAAATGACTTAAAGATTAGATTGTATGCCGGGAAGTTGCGGTGGGATAATGCAATATTTGGCTTGCACGTACAGTATGGTGCTTTTTGTTTCTATGGCCAATTTTATGGGGATGTATTCCGCCTTGATTGACTCGTATCTTGATAATGCTAACATGCACTCTGACTACAAATCAAACAGCATTGTTCTTCTTGTTTTCCAGTCCACTGGAGGTAGATTCTGCTTGATATGTCCAGCTCGTCTCACTCTCACACCAACACCTCGGGATTTGACCACTCAGATGCCGAACTCTGGCATTTTACATGCACCTCCAAATTTGGTTATGTTATTCAACTGTCTGGCATTTCTCAAAGGTCACAACCTTTACTTGTTCATTTGGCGTCTCCGGTGTCAACATGTCTGTGTTCAACATGAGTTTTTCCGGGGCAGATGTCAGAGGTCTAGACCTTATTAGGGCTTCAGAGGCGGCTGATCGGTGCCAACAATCAATTCTCAGCAGGCCCTCTGTGATCTTTTCTGCACATCACTCCCCCCCTTGTTCTTCCAGGCCTAATCAATGAACCGAAGGTTTATCCAACAGGCTGAAGAATCGCCGGTGCACGGCAAGGACTCTCTGACAAGCCCATCGGCCCCGAAGCAAGAGACAAACAACATACTAAAAAAAACAGCTGACCCCAAGTTTATCCCTGTCAAGTTAAACATTCAGAAACCCTCTTTTGTTTCACTGCGGTTTGGCTTTTTTCCTTGTGCAATGCACTCAACAGAATGTGGCTTTCCTGCAGAGAGTACTCCTGTCCTCTGCAGTATATATCTGCCATAGACAGACATTGAAACTATGACAGCTCCTCCTGTAGCATTAGGCACTATCTGACAGGGGGGGAAGGAGAAGCAGAGCAAAGTGGTTGGTCTGAGTGGCTAAAGACTGAGAGAGATGAACCGTGGTGGCCTCGTTCTCTCCCGTGAAAGCAGCCCGCGCAGCCCATCCTGCAGCAGGAAGGTTAGGGATTCATCATTGACCAGAAAATTCAAGTCTGTGTGTGATCAGGGTGGCTGGCACAGCGCTGGGCTAAATGGAAGACTAATGGGCAGTGGGAGCGAGCCTGACGGGCTCTGAGGAGCCCTGTTCCCTCTCCCTCCACCTGTCATCCATCACATTTCCAGCTGATACTGGGAGATAGCTGTCCCACACTGGTCGGGAGGGGGGCCAAGGGAGCAGGCAGGAGGGAGGGGGGTGGAGGCACCAGCTGGCTGGAGACAGGGACAGGGACGCAGCTACTGCATGCCACAGGAGCATTCAGTGTTTAGCAGCCATTCTCATTCACAGATCAGGCTGTTCTCATTCACTGTTTGTACTACTTATACCTTCGAAATGTAGGTAGGTAGTAATTATAAGCCAGGGCGTGCAGGGCTGCCGCTAAGGAAGTCAGGTGACGCAGTATAAATAGTGACATAGTCCGTATTGGGAGGAGGTTGGGGTGGGTCAAACAAACACAGGACTTTCACCCAGGAGACTGATGTTCGTGTGAAACCAAAAGTCAATGTTGACCTACTTTACCTTATGTTTGTTACGTAAATTAGGTACATAAAGCTGCAGTGGGTAGAAATGGAGCAATTATGATTAAAAAAAGTTATTTTTATAAAAGGGTCACTATATCCTGACAGTAGTGCATGAGACCGGTAAGCCTCTGGTGTCCTCCGGTGCTCCTAATGGCATCTGCAAGATATCACAGACCGGAGGAAAACAACCAATCAGAGCCGAGCTGGGGTCTTGCCGTTTCTGAGCAGCTGTCAATCACTCGGGAACTCCGATCAAACGGTCAAACTAGGCGGCGCTTATCACATCTGAATCAATATTCTGTTACTGTAATGCCTATTTCTCACCTCAAATGTTTTCAGAAACATCTTATGTTGAGATCAGTTGAGGAAATACCAAGCACCGCCCACCAGCCGGAGCAAACTTTCTCATCTTACAGCTAAACAGTACACCACAAGATGTTTCAGGAGTTATAGTAGTTGACAAATACTAAACAACAATTTAATAAACACTTAAATCTGCTTACAACTACATTATAGTGGGTTATAATTCCTTAATTACATGGATATATAGTGCTTAGAAATGCTAAATGAAGTACCGCTAGTAATCATCACAGGACTGAAGGAATGAATGTTTTCTAATTTCCTGGTCACTTAGCACAGTAAAGTTTTTCCTGCCGTCACTATCAATATATCTAACAAAAAAGCCCGTCTTGTGCTACGAATACACATTTATCATGACAGTAAAGGAAACAATAATTTGTCACCAGAGACAAAAAAAAAACAATTGAATCTGTTTCCCAATCAGAGAGGATTAATTCTGAAATGTATCGATACTTAATTTCCGAGAAACACAAAGAGAAAATGACATAAAGCAACTGAAAATGTTCCAGTACTCTACAGTGAAGTCATTAACATGAAGATGATTATATTTTATCAATAATTTTAGCCAAAAGATTTCTACTTTAACGTGCCTACTGGGCCCTTAATGCATCCTCTCTGCCAACCACCCTTCTCTTCAACTAGTTTCCCATCCATCTAGTCCACAGACCTGCATTTCACATCCAACTCCCATTGTTCTGATCTAGGTTGTTAATGACTTGTCCCCCATTTTACTCACACAGCTACAATAAACACTAATCTTGGAGGGATACCTTTTCTAATTACTGCTATTCAATCTAAGGGCCATTTTGCCTGGAGGGGTTTGATGCTTTGCCATGGTAAAGGACACCCAGTAGAGAGGTGATCAAATAAAAAAAATCCATAATCTCTTTTCTTTGCCCTCAAGGTGACATCTGTTTTAAAAGAACTCTAATCTGAGCTGATATAAAAGGACTTTCAAAAGCAATTTCACTGGCTTTTGTTGCGAGTGTGTGTACTTGTGTGTGTGTGTGAGAACTTCCCCTAGTGTCCTCTGTCCCACAGAGAAAAGGCAGAGCCAATGATTATGTGAAAAGGTTCCTCCGAAGCCTATACGCTGGAGAAAAAAAAAAGCTGAACCCTCACCCTGTTTTATAGACACTATTATGTCTTTCGTACCAACAATGAGACAAAACGTTCAAACCTGCTTATGTAAGCTTCAATGCTAATTATGATGGTCACCAAGCCATTCTTTGCTTTTCTCTGGTACTGTCACTAATTTCGGCCTCTTTCATCCCTTCTGGTGTTTTATAATAAAAAACAACCACTTCATTGATAAATTTGAAATTCTAATTATCTCAGAAGATGATGAAGAGCAGGAACTTGTTCTTGTTAGTGCACTTTAAGTCTGAGCGTGGCCCAAGGTATCAACCTGATCAACGTAACGTATCCTCATCGATCCATCCCTCCATTATCTGTAACCGCTTATCCTATTCAGGGTCGCAGGGGGGTTGGAGCCGATCCAGCAGGGTACACCCTGGACAGGTCGTCAGACTATCACATTCACACCTACGGGCAATTTAGAGTCAATAATTAACCTGCATGTCTTTGGACTGTAGGAGGAAGCCAGAGTAACCGGAGAAAACCCACGCTAACAAACGACACTACTGTAACTTACAAAACAAAACACCGGGTCGTCCTGGTTGAAAGTCCTATATGTGATGGACCACCCCTGCTCCCGCCCCGCCGTAATCACTAGCGCTGAGCGTAGCATAATCACGTGTATGCATTTACATTGCAATCAGTTCAGACTACATGGCATGAAAATGACATGCCTAAAGCAAGAACAGCGTTCTTGTCACACGCTTTTTGCGTCCAAAATGTTATCATTGACTTTCACGAACTGAAAACACACTGTGAAAAGGTTAAAGTTGTCAGACAAAAACACGGACAACTCCCAGACTAGACAACACCGTGGTAGCGACCTGTCAATCACAAGGTAGCCACACCCTAAAGCAAACCCTGCATTAAGGTCTATTTGACTCTAAACGGGACCATAATTTACTAAATGAACATCATGCTGTATTGAAGAAGACTTGAAACTAGCGATTGAGACCATAAACTCATGTTTACAATGTTTACTGAGGTAATAAATCAAGTGAGAAGTAGGCTCATTTTCTATCAGACTTCTATACAATCAGACTTCTTTTTGCAACCAGAGGAGTCGCCCCCTGCTGGCTGTTAGAAAGAATACAAGTTTAAAGCACTTCACTGGTTTAGGCCCAGCTTCTGATTTTATCCACCAGTGTCAACTGCAGGTTCGAGTATGTGTGTGCTAAAATTGGCCCAGATGTGGTTTTGTGTGTAGTTTAAAGTATATATCTGCAGGCCTATAGTTGCAGAATACAGCCTCTTTGGTAATCTGTAGTCAATCCAGTAACTATAAACATGATGTTTTTGTATACTGGCCCAGTGAGATTACAGTGACCTACATGTCCTAATAGGTATTTTTATCTCCTAAAAATATAGTATATACTCACTGAACATCTGCTTCTTTGGCCTGTTATTATCAGATGAAAATCCAGACAAATCCAGAAAATCTAAACCTTTTTCACATTCGACGGGTGGTATGACATGTCTCAAAAGTGTGCAACTAGGGAGCACACACATAAATGAGTGGCTACTGAAAATGATTGCATCCGCAGGTTAATCATTTGTCTCACCTTTGATACCTTGAACAGGCTACTCAAGGACGTTTTTAAGTAATCAAAATGAAATCGCAGCCTGAATAAAATCCTGAATGCAACATTTCACCCTTTGTAATTTTAGTGAAGGGGCAATGAAAGAATATTCAGCGTGCCAAGCACTTTATTTCAGTGCAAGGGCAAAACTGATTTAGGATTAAGGGAAATGATCATAATGGCAATATTCGCAGAGAAAACTTTGCTCACCTAAAGTCTAAAAGCTGTTGTGAGTTTTTGGTCCGATATATTCCACCACTTGTACCCATGTAATGACGCCTTTATGCACGGGCTTACATAGCCCAGAGTGCCAGGGAGGCCTCACGAGACGCAAGCTTAAAAAAAATACGGCTACCTGTGCAGTGGTTGTGCTGTAGTCTTAGTTCTTTATGACAGTTAATAGAAGTAAAGACAGGACAGTAAAATTGCCAACGTGTACAGTAAAAATTTCTGTGATACGTTTCCTTCCCACCGGTTCTCACCAGTCAGATATTCTCTCCCTCACCTCTTCCAGGTTTTCAGTGTATCATCTTGTATGGCACTGGCTCTTGACACTTTTGTGTACTGTAGCTGTTAAAATGCAAATTTCACAGGATTCAGCTTTCCTGTTCTGTCGGCAATTTACCGTGTGACGTCCCCGTCTCCTTGCTGCTGAGCAGAGGACGCGAGTGTCAGCTATATCCATCCTCCTGAGCCTTGGTAAAATGCCACAATATCTTTCTGCACAAACTGCAGCACTCCTCTCAACACTGCAAAGGAGTGAAGGAGACCAACGCGGTTACAAGCAGCTCGCTCTCGGGTCTCTAATGTTTGAGGCCCTGACATTGTTTGTTTGCACATCTGATGTTTTAAGCGGGTGGCAGCTCAAGAAAAAAAACCTTGAGCTGTGCTGTTTCCTCGCTGCAGACAGACAGCAGAGATAGCTTTAAGAAATCCAGTCCTAAACATTGCGGGAAGGTGATTTTTCCACCTAGAATCAAATTCAAACAAAGCAAGTCTCTAAAAGGCAGATGGTTGATAGTGTATTCATGTCACACTGTGTCGTAATGCGACATGAGAGTTATGCAGGGCACCTTGCCACCTTTAGATATCATACAAGAAGGGCAGGTCGTTATCTCGCAACTATAAAGTTCGTAATGTGGATCTGCTGCATTTATTAGACGTGTGGCAAACAGAGACGTGTTTGCTCTTTGCAAATGTACAGATCACACCTGTTCCCGAGAGAGAAGTCTCTTCGGTGGCCTTTCCTTCTACCTTGGCGAAGTGTGTTATTTGCAGATGTTTGCCACTGTAACAATAAATACACACAAGCTCCCAGAATACCTCTCTTACTTCGTGGAGTTCATGGTTGCCACTGAAAAGAATTTCATTACAGACAATTCAGGGGCACTTTGTATACAAGTGGCACTAATTGTCACAGTCTCATTAACTCACAGTGTATGCCGAGTAAACAGACTTCGCTAAGGTGAAATGGAGCATACTGCAAAATGTGCACTTAGCAGTGAGTGGAAACACAGTGTGTGTGTGTATGTGTGTGTGTGTGTGTGTGTGTGTGTGTGTGTGTGTGTGTATGTGGATGTCTTTGTGGGTGTTTTGTACAATGGATTGGCTCAAGGTTGCTTACAGACATCAAGTGAAAAAAGATGGAGAGAAAGAGGCGAGGATGAACAATTGTGTAGGATTTGGTGGCATCTAGTGGTGTGGTTGCAGATTGCAACCAACTGAGTACCTCTCCGCTCACTCCTCCCTTTCCAGGATTGCGGCAACGCGAGCCGCTAAGTGCGAAACCATGGTAACGCCTCACTCAGAGGCCATCCTTACCAGAATAACACTACTTTAGGAGCAACGGAAGTCAGACGGCGCCTGGCGGTACCACGGTTTTGCACTCACTCTTTTGCGGCTCACGTTACCGCAGTTTCACAAGCGTCATGGAGAACTACGGTGGCCTTCAGTGAACGTAAAAACGCAAAAGGCTTTCGCTAGAGCTAGTGTTTGCTTTGTGTTTGGTCAAATTAGAAAGTAGCCGACATCAGCAACAGGTGGGGACGACATCACAGTGCTAAATCCAGCTTGTATTGCATTAGTAATAAGCAATATGACAGCGTGATTAACATTATATTATGTATGTTTATAAACGGACTAACATTAATGGAGCCGCTAATGTCTGAGAGGTTGTGCGCATCTGCTGGCTTATTCTCAGCTAACAAAAACACAACGATTCTTCATTCCAGGTGATTATACACTAATGAAAACATAGTTGTGAATATCATATGCCATTTCTGCTAATAGATCCCCTGAAATGTTACACACTGTACCTTTAAGAGGGAATAAACATAAATTATAATGGAAAACAGAGAAACAGACAGAAGGAAATGGAAACATCATCACTTACTAAAACAGTATTCCTCTCCTCTCCTCTCCTCTTTCCTTTCCTTCCTCCTTCGTCTCCTCAGCCCGTCATGACACTGTGTAATCAGGGACAGATGGTCATAAATCAGCCTCTTTATTAACACACTCCTGTCAATGAAATAACTAGCCGTGAAATAAGCATCAGTTAATGTGCATCCTTAATCCACAAAGAACATGACACCCACTTACTAATAGGCATTGCCACGTGCATTAACTGCTCCAGCTACACACAGTATGGCAGGCGACTGATGACGAGGGACAAGATGAGGAGCTGTCTGTAATAAGAATGTCGGGTGTGTTGGCATTAGGTTTGGTGTCTTTGGAGCTGGATGTCTTGTATGTTTGTGCATGTGTCATAACCTGTGGCGTTCTGTTTGCCTGTAAAACGCCTATTTGGACTCTTTCACCTGCTGAAACTTCTTTAAATCACTGAAGTAACCCTGCTGCCTCCTCAACTCTCTGCATTCGTTTCCGATCCCTGTTTGAGTATTCCCTGCACCGTGACAGTATGTTGATGGGGATGGTGTAGGTCCGCCTCTATCTGTCCTCTGTCACGTCGTGTATGCATATAGATCCTCTCTTTATTGTTGCGTTGAATTATTCATGGAGCATATTGTAGTTTGTATACAAATGAGCATAATGCCTGGTTATGAGAGGGAAAAATAGTAGCTCATGATGGTTGCACCCTCTGGTGTGACCGGAGCTTTAAGTGTGAGTTGTGTTAGTATTTAATTACTTAGAAGTGTAACAGTGAACTTTTGGTCATCTTACAGTATAAAGAAAAAAAATTCTCTCTCATTTTAGTCTCCACTAACTCTTAACTGAAATATATTTCATGTCTCTTTAGCAGCAGTTTGTTTCGCACAATGTGTTTTTAGAGCTTTGTTTTAGTGACTGAAAACAGCTGTTGCCTCTCGAAACAAAGCTGATGAGCTGAGTGGTGAAAGTGAACCAAAACAGTAAAGTTGTGGGTCGTATAACTAGAGCAATGAGCTGAAAGTGAGTGAAACACTCCGTAAAGGTGCGGGGCTGAGCTGCAGAGTCGTGTGAAGCTGAGTAGTCAGTTGATCCCATGCCAGTTCAAAAATATTGATTATCGCAGCTTTAACAATAAGTACAGTACTCAAATAAACCCCCTGCAGTAGGCAATGTGAGGGGGAATGAGGCATGCCATCCCCGTTGTTGCAAAACGACCAAAATGCATACCCCTTGTTAACCTGCCATCCATCTCCTTAGAGTGCGGGGGCAAAGGGGTTGTTTAGTTGAATATGTTAGTCTATTCTACCTGACTCATTGATCTTTTATCTGACTGAGGTTAGTGCAAGTTAGAATCTATGGCCCCAACCATGGCTCTGAAATATCAGTAGCCTGTGCTGTATATTGATAAACCCAGGACACTGTCCGTGGTGCTGAAGGAGCAGATGGATCTGTAATTGCATCTATAATATATTATATAGGGCTGTTAAAGTTAACGCGATAATAACGTGTTAATGCAAATTTGTTTTAACGCCACTAATTTCTTTAATACATTAATGCAACTTGCAATTTTTAGGCTGTAACGGGCCGTTTTATAGCTACAGTGAAGATACTGGTATCATATGAAACTAGAAAAACCTAAGGAATCCATTGGTACCAACCAGCTTCTCACCAAGGAGGCTAAATAACGCTCCAAACTTACGCTAAAGGAAAAATTGGCATGGCCATCTTCAAAGGGGTCCCTTGACCTCTGACCTCAAGATATGTGAATGAAAATGGGTTCTATGGGTACCCACGAGTCTCCCCTTTACAGACATGCCCACTTTATGATAATCACATGCAGTTTGGGGCAAGTCATAGTCAAGTCAGCACACTGACACACTGACAGCTGTTGTTGCCTGTTGGGCTGCAGTTTGCCATGTTATGATTTGAGCATATTTTTTATGCTAAATGCAGTACCTGGGAGTTTTTCTTATAGAATTTGTCATTGTTTTGTGTTGTTAATTAATTTTCAATAATAAATATACACATACATTTGCATAAAGCAGCATATTTGTCCACTCCCATGTTGATAAAAGTATTAAATACTTGACAAATCTCCCTTTAAGGTACATTTTGAACAGATAAAAAAAAATGTGCGATCAATTTGTGATTAATGGCGATTAACTATGGACAATAATGCAATTAATCGCAGGATTAAATATTTTTAATTGATTGACAGCCCTAATATTATACAATATATAAACTATATAGGGGGCGGGGGGAATCAGAAAATAGAGAACCAAAAGACTCTTTCATGGGGCGCTTTGCTAGTCGCGAGTGAGCGAAACAAATCTGTACAAATTGCAAATTAAAAAAAAAAATCATTAAAATGAAATTAAAAACAGAGGCCCATGTACTGTTCCTTCCTGAAAGGTTTATGTGGTCTTCTAGTCTAAGTCTGTCTCTTCCTCTTTCATGGTGGAGTTCTCTCTGCACAGACCTAGAAAGAAGCCTGTGTTCTTTGCTGCCAGGCTTTCATGTGAAATATGTAAGATCGTAAGATGCTTGAGGGCAGATGTTTATATTTCATATATTCAGAAACTTGGTATAGGGGTGATTACCTTTGTTTCAGCTGCGATTTTAAGACCTGTGTTTTGTCATGCTTCAGTCTTCAGTGTTTATGCACGTGCAGGTGATACAAAGAACATGGGTCCTCTCTTTACAATCGTGTATGTGTGTGTGTGTTAGACTGGGAAACCTGAAGGACACTTGTCCCTTGTGGGATAGCAAAGAGCCTTGTGCCTTAAGAGCTCTAGGGCAGCTGCTCTGACAGGTGAGACCATCAGCTCTCCCCCGCTCTCTGACCACATATACAGGACAAGGACACAACTTACGCTGCCCACTTCAATACAGCGTCACCTGGCCTGTTATAGGCCGTGTCACCTGTCAATCACAGCTGAGTAATGTATTGTCATGGGCACAGGCCAAGGGCACGTCAGCTGTGGTGATAATTAACTCTGCAGAAGACCTTTGAGTCATGTAGCAGGGGTCAGCACACCCCACTGTAACGCTGGCATTAGGTAAGAATTGTCCTCCATGAGGAGCAGCGTGATTAAAATGACATACTGCTGGTTTCAGACAGCAGTGGTGGGGTGGAGGGGACAGTGCTCCATCACTTCTTACGGGGGAAGGTCATCTTGTTGTTTGGGATGCAGAAAAATATCTAAAATTAGAGGTATAATTTGAAAAGCGAAGAGTGAAGAGTGAGGAGAAAATTGGCATGGCCGTTTTCAAAGGGGTCCCTTGACCTCTGACCTCAAGATATGTGAATGAAAATGGGTTCTATGGGTACCCACGAGTGTTATTAATTGATTTCCAATAATAAATATATACATACATTTGCATAAAGCTGTATATTTGTCCACTCCCATGTTAATAAGAGTATTAAATACTTGACAAATCTCCCTTTAATGTACATTGTGAACAGATAAAAAATGTGTGATTACTCATTACTAACTATGAACAATCATGCGATTAATCACAATTAAATATAGGCTCCATTTTTTTTGTAAAGAATGGAATATATGCAAACTATACAGCTGCAAACAAAATGTATAGCACAACCCATCTAGCATCTTGACAGTGCCCTAAAGCGTTCACACAGTTAATTTCTGCATGAAGTGAACGTCCTCAACCCATTTAATTCACCACGTAAACAAGTACCAGTTGGATGACAGGGTTTCATAAATTTAGGTGCCAATTTTCCAGACACGAATAGAGTCTTTAATAGACTACAATACTTTCTCTCTGTGCAATATTAGGCCGTTAGTGGCTCTCTGTGGTTTTGCATGATTAGGAAAGTCGTGTTGTTACATTAGCGCCTGGTGTCTCCTTCTAATCCCATTTGCCTTGTGGTCACAAACAAGGTGCCAGCAGAGCCACTCAGCTGAAGGCACAGGGAATCCATGCTTTATACCAAGCAGCCCTAATTCAATTGACATTACCGGCTGGCTTTAATGGATTTTACCTGGTGAGCCTGCAAATTGAATATTTTAAGGCATATCAACTCCTCCGGAGTAACTGAAGAGAAAGGGTACAATTTTCATTTTGTGCACATTTGGTAACGAGACGGTGACATACAGGAGATCATAATCTATCCCTTGAGTTCAGTTTGATACGTCTTCGGTAAAGCACTGTCCCTCTCGCCTGTGGTGTGGGCTTTTATCTCCCTCAAGCCATTTGATGTTCTTACCCGCTGCTTTTCGTTACTGGAACACAGACTCACACGCACTCTTACACTAACATGCACACACACACCGCCTTTTGTACACCTCACCCCGCCTCCTCCCTCGGCTCCAGTCTTTCTGCGAGAAGTCAAACCCTTTGCTGTGTCATCTCATTGAGCTGCCGAGATTGTTATTGTTTTATCTCTCGGCTTGTTGATCTCCGTGCGAGCTGGACGGCCGTCCTTCCCCTTGCTCTCTCTGTAAAGGTCAGCGAGCCGAGGATGAAGTTGTGTCGATCAGACGAGTGCCGCAGACTGACAGCTAATTTTCATCAAAGCAACTGTGGGTGAGGGTTGTGATGAAGGGAGGGGGGAGGACGCAGGACGCCCGGAGGCCTCTCGCCTCTCTGAGGATCCTCCACTACTTATCAGGCTTACTGACTCGCTGTGTGGAGATATGGCCCTGCAGTCTGCTCAGATCTACAGTCTACAAGCTCTATGAAAAGTTGCCATTCACATGTAACACCAGCTTAAAAAGAGAGAGGGAAAACTGCAAAAAAAAAAACATAGTGCTGTAACATTTTTCATTTCTAGAGCAGCATCGTCTGATGATCTGCACACTGCAGCCTTTGTTCCTCTCCGTTCATTTTTTGCCCTCTTTCCTCTCCTCTTCGCCGGTATTCTAAACATGGTTTGCATTGATTTATTCTCTTCCACCAATTAAAAGCAATTTTGTGAGCATTAGAGTAAGCCATGCCGGGAGCCGTTTACTGCGGCAGGCTGTTCATTACCTCATTGTGTGTGTGTGTGTGTGTGTGTGTACTCGCTCATCTCCGTGTGAACTCCTGGGTGTCTCCGTTACACTCTGAGTGTGTCCGCATGTGCATGAGCCAACGCGTGCCTTTCCATTCATGTTTAGGCATACATGAGCAGATGGGCGCGAGTGTGTGCATCAGAGATTCCCCGCACGTGCAGGGCATTAGTTCTCTGTTCGGAGGCTAAATCCTCATGTTGTTGAAGCGGTGTCAGTTGCCTCTGCCACGACACAAAGCTTATCTTTTAGCAATTCCCGTACCCCCCCATGGGAAGGGGAGACATAGGGGCGGGGGGATGAGGCGATGTGTGAAAGAAGACAGGAAGCTCCTGGCTGGTGTAAATAACCCTGGGCTCTGGAGGAAGGTTAAGAAGCCAACGCCATGCTGTGTTGTCCCTGAAGGACCCAGTTTCCTCTGCACCCACCCTGTCCTCAACAACCTCACAGAGCTCCGTGCCATGATGGCATCCTATCAGCGTGTCAGCGCATACGGGTCTCTATTTGTCAGTAACCAGTCGAGGAGCCGTTTTCTAAACTCCAGCAAAAACAAAGTGCCAATTCAAACTTCAGGCAAGACTTTTGTCCTCTAATGTGATTGTGAAGACGAAACAAATGTCTTTCATGATGGTTATGCGAAAAACACCTTCCTTGTTTTCTTAAGTTTTCCAATTCACCGCTCGGTCGCCTGTTCATTTCTAGAGTGGAACAATTTCCACTGCGTCAACATGGAATAATTACACCTCTTGTTTGTCAGAATCACGGTGGCAGCGTACCAGTTTGTCGTTTCAGTTCAGAGACAACTTGCCGTTGGAAGCCATTTGGTTATTTTCTCAGCCAGAATGCAGCAACACTACCTAACTTTACATGCAGTGCACATACAGGCGTGCACGCATATTGCATATGAAGTATGCACGTCTGTTGTCATCCAAACTTTTTTATCACACGGGGTAACTATGGTATCCTACTTTAAGTGGTAAATTAATTTGCATTTATATAGCGCATTACATTACATGTCAACATTCACTCATTCACACACACATTCATACACTGATGGCAGAGGCTAGCATGCAAGATGCCACCTGCTCATTAGGATCTAATCTAATACTCATTCACACACCGATGGCACAGCTTTTAGGAGCAATTTGGGGTTAATTGGGCTCTATCTCTGAGCCACAGCCGTTAAATGTAAAACTGAAAAAATACGATAGAGATGCTGCAGTATTACAGTCACACATTAACGATATAGCAGCATCGTCTCCAACTAAATCTCAGCCTATAGATAAAACAGTTGGTTATTAACAGGTTGGTTATTTACAGACAACACTTAGTCTAACATGATTCAAATTTATATGTATAGGAGTCTGGATAAGCAATATCTGGCCACTGTGTTGGACGGGGAAAGACATGCTGGCGATCAACCTTAATTTATTAAGGTATCACAAACGCTCAAGTTCAGGCAAGGTTGCAAAATAATAATTAGACGTGTATAAAACAAACATTTGTATAACAAGAGATGAATGCATACAAATTTGACAAAATTACAATCCAAATGTACGTCAATTGGTATGAGATCTTCAGTTTTGAGTCCCCCAAAAGGCGGCGCAGCCTTGAGTTTTTGCAAAGTACCCGTATGTGCTGGTCTGATATATACTTCATTTAATTTGCAAAGAGATGTGCCCTCTCAAAGTAGTGCTATGATCTTGGATGTTACAGGGAATGTGATAAATGCAAATGCAGATCCCAATGTTTTGATTGCATAAACAAAGTTAACTTTTTTACTCAGATTTTATGCACATGGTTTGTGTGTTCTTTATATGACAGCTTTCCTAAAATTAGATGTAAAACAAAATCGCAATACATCATCTTGCTTACAGCAAATAGCAATATATTGAATCGTAACCCCTGTATCACGATACGTACCGTAGATTCGCCAGATTCTTGCCAAAACACAGCCCTAGTAATGCGTCCTTTGACCAACACACCAGATGAAACCAGAGATGAGGCATCAATGTGTGAGCGGCAGAGCCTTCAATGTAGTTTCCCATTTACTAACTGTCCTCTGGGCATGCAACTATTTATTCCTCCCGTTTTCTCAAGACTGGAAATGAAATGAAAAGGAGCAAAAACTGTAGAGAAAAAAAAAAGGAAAACAAGTGTGAGGGTTAATCTCTATCGCCAAAGGCAACGTTGTGGCATTATCTCTTCGTCACGGCGTTAACAGGGGTCTATGAGTTTCTGCGTTTTTTTGTTTGATGGTGTGTGCACATACATGTACAAGCCATACATGCATGAGCACATATGTGCATTTGTATATTTGTGTGTGTGTGTGTGTAGCAACACATTTTCCTGTGCTTGGCCTGTGTGAGTTTTGCTGTTGTGCTCAAAATGAAAGGCATCATGTTTACCTACACACAGACACACGCGATTAGCCTGCAGCTGCCTGCCTGCCCCCATGCAGGGAGAGTGGAAATACACACTTCCCAGCAGCCTTTGTTGAGCCCCACTATCTGCTCACTCTAAATCAGCTCCTCTTAAACACAATTTAATATCATCCAAACAATGTGGTGCAGTGGTTAGCGCTGTCGCCTCACAGCAAGAGGGCTGAGGTTCGAATCCAGCTTGGGGCCCTTCTGTGTGGAGATTGCATGTTCTCTCTGAGTTAGCGTGGGTTTTCTTCAGGTTCTCCGGCTTCCTCCCACAGTCCACAGACATGCAGGTTAGGTTAATTGTTGACTCCGAATTGCCCGTAGGTGTGAGAGTGAATGGTTGTCTGTCTGCATGTGTCAGCCCTGTGATAGTCTGGCGCCCAATGTTAGCTGGGATCAGCCCCCGCGACCCCGAATGGGATAAGCGGTAACAGATAATAGATGGAAGAGATCATACTGAAATTCACCTGCTAGGGAAACCATTCACAAACCCTCAAACTAACTAACTGCAGTCAGTCATGTCGCATTAATGAAAAGAGACATTCTTCAATGTGTTGAATTAAATTACAGTCTGTTAGATTGAAAAAGCATTTTATCTGATGAAACAGGAGAGGGAAAGTCTTAAATTATCTCACATCCGAGTATTATTGACTGTTTCTATTTCTCTCTCTGCCGCTTGTTTTCCCACTCCCGCGTTCACGGTTCCCCCTCTCGCTGTGCTCTTGAATGTCGTGAAAATCCAATTAGGTGGACACATTCTGCGAGAACACCACAAATCTGCGCTCCATGATAGCAATCATATGAATCCTTCAAATGGGATTTTCGATGCGCCCCCTCTCGTTGCTCACACCGTGTCTACACAAAAGATAGAGTAATTGGCAAACAGATCTCCATACAAAACGTGTTTCCCCTCTCTTTTATGGCCACTCAGCATAACAATGGGTACTTCTCTAATCTCTGCTGTGTGATTCAGAAATGAAAAGCCAATGAAATGTGTCTCCAGGCATGTGGGGGGAACATGTGTGCTACTGTTGGTAAAGTATGTTACCAGCACCTAGTGGCTCCTCAACAGAGGGGTACAGGAATGACTAATAAAACCTGGAAATGAGTCAGCATTTTAGCACTTCCGGTTCCCTCGTCTGGAAGTCAATGGGTTTTTTCAATGGATTTTTAGTAGGGCTGTCAATCGATTAAAATATTTAATCACAATTAATTGGAGATTTGTCAAGTATTTAATACTCTTATCAACATGGGTGTGGGCAAATATGATTGCTTTGTGCAATTGTATATATATAGTCAAAACAATGACAAATATTGTCCAGAAACCCTCACAGGTACTGCATTTAGCATTAAAAATATGCTCAAATCATAACATGGCAAACTGCAGCCCAACAGGCACACAACAGTGTGTCAGTGTGTTAGTGTGCTGACTTGACTATGATTTGCACCAAACTGCATGTGATTATCATAAAGTGGGCATGTCTGTAAAGGGGAGACTCGTGGGTACCCAGAGAACCCATTTTCATTCACGTACTGTATCTTCAGGTCAGAGGTCAAGGGACCCCTTTAAAATGGCTTCTTGCCAAAATTTAGCCTAACTTTGGTGCGTTATCCTTCACGACAAGCTAGTACATCATGGTCGGTACCAATGGATTCCTAAAGTTTTCTAGTTTAATATGATGTCAGTATCTTCACTAGCTTTAAATCTGAGCCCACTACAACCCAAAACTCGCAAGTTGCGTTAATGCATTAAAGAAATTATTGGCATTCAATTTGTTTTGCTCTAACTTGTTATTATCGCATTAACTTTGACAGCCTTAGTTTTTAGTTAAATGTCTGAAATAAGGTCTGCGGTTAACGCAAGCTTAAGAGATTTTAAGGTTTTGTTCCACGACATAAATACGTCAGTAAATATCCCCACTCGTGAATTTTGAAGCTTTTACGTGTCCTAAAAAGGGCGATTAAATGAGACTACAAAACGTCTTCACGCTGACTTGTCCGCCTTTACAGCCTCGTTGTTTATACTGGCGCTCATGCGACAGTGGTGTAGTTTGTTTATAGACTAACGTTAGCTTTTTACTTCTGGTGATTGCATTTACGCTTCAAAAATCATTAAAAAAAAATATGTTAATTAGTGATTATCTTGCTGAATAAAATGTGTAAGTATCATAAATATTTGACCTTATTTCCAACAATAATCCAGATCCAATGGATCCTATCCTCAAATCCTATTGGCTTTTTGTCAAGGGATCCAGGGAGATGCTAACTTCCTGGTTGGCCTACAGAAATACATCATCCCTGCAGCACTCTATTGACACATGAGCTGCAGGCACATAATTATCTAATATATTGAATTGTTTTTAAAATATGGCTGTCTATATGCTGTAATGAATGTTAATATTATTAAATGCTTTCTTATTATTCATGTTGACATTATGTTGCTTACAAAGAAGGAGCAAATGAACAATTCATGCGAAGAGAAAAGGCTGATGTGAGGCTGATGGAGTGAGGATATTATGTTTACCTGACCATGCTGATAGCCAGCAGACAGTGAAAGCCAGTAGACGGTGAAAGCCTCGTCATGGTCTCTCATGCTTATATTACAGTTTTCATAAAGGGACTCAAAAGTGCTGCATCAGTGCATTATATAATAGGATAACAACAGAGTGATTTAAATATTCAATTCAATTCAAAACACTTCATTCGTCCCTCAAGTGGCAACATGCTTGCCCTGAATTGGCCCTTGAGGGACGAATACAGTAGTTTGAATTGAATAGAATTAAATATGTCACTGTTCTTGTCCTATTAACATGTTATGATGATTTTAACTGTTCAGAGCCTCTGAGCTTCTGTACGTCTACAATCGGTGCTCGTTTTGGCCTCTTGTAATCTATAGTATCTGTTTTCCTCCTCTGTTGAATAGTCGAGATGAGCAGCACAGCACATTGATTTAAGTAACTGCAGAGTGCACAGTCATGGTCTGTGCCTGCAAACACACTGACTCAGGCACTCAGCCTTTCCTCTAACCTGCCTTTTCTTGCTCACTGTTTTTCTATCTACCTAAACTCCTCCTTTGTCTCTTGTCCTTTTCTTTTTGAAAAGAAACAAGTCCACAGCCATGCCATTGTCAGGCTGTACTTAAACACAGCGGTTCTTTAATACAAACATGCTAACAATACAACGTATCTTCATACAACAGTTCGTACGATATCTTACGAAAAGATATTCCTCATTTTCCTATGAATATCCAGCAACACGTAATGTCAATTTCCGCTCAATACATGCAGACAGTCTTTTCAAAATATACTTCTGTCTTCACAGGAAACAACTTGGTTAGTTTAGGCAACAAAGCTACTTAGTTAGGTTTAGGAAAAGATTGACTTGATTAAGTTTCGGTAAAAACAACTTAGTTAGGTTTAAGCAACAAAATGACTTAGTTAGGTTTAGGGAAAGATCAACTTGGTTAGGCTTAGGCAATAAAATGACTTAGTTAGGTTTAGGAAAAGATCGACGCAGTTAGGTTTAAGCAACAAAACTTCTTAGGTTTAGGAAAAGATCAACTGGGTTAGGTTTCGGCACAAAAACTACTCAGTGTTCTGCAGGGGTGTGCAAGCATTCATAAAAACCCACAAAATCATTTTTTGTTTTTCCAGATGAACCTCTGTGCCTGGTGTGAAATGGTTCTTAACAAGGGAAGTCCTCCACAAAGTCAAGGAAAAGTCAACGAGTCACCATCAAAAAAGCCATTCGGACACATCGTCTGACCATGAATGTCTGTACAAAATGTTCTGCCAAGAACTTATATACATACTTAGACCTTCTTGTGGCATTCGATGAAAAGTCAGAGGTCGTTGGGATCCATGTTTTGGGTAAAATGGAAATCTGTTCCAAATTTAATGGCAATCCTTCCAATAGTTGTTGAGATACTTCGGTAAAAGTGGTGGGCCAACGCCACATTGCACATCCTTGCAGCTAGAGTGGCGATCTAACTTGCATGCATTAATCAGCAAGCAGGAACACATCCCAGCTCAATGCTGTCTAATAGCTAAGAGAGGGGGGTTGGTGGGGTAAATCCATCAATAATACCACAATGTATTAACACCGGACCCCTTGCACACACTCTCAGACACACACATACACAAAATCAGTAAAGGAAAAAGCATTGAAAATCTTTTTTTTCTTTTTACGACTTTGCAAAAGTTTCCATGTCTTATGGTACATTGCAGAAATAAGATAAGTCTGTTTTGATGTGTCGCTTCGGAATTGGGAGTGTAGGCGTTTGGCTTGATTTATTTTTTGTTTGCCACTGTGTGTTTGTGTGTGTGTTCGTTCCAGTGTCTGCTCTTGCAGCAGTTATGGTCTGTGAAGCAGCAGACCCGTAGATGAGCGCGGTGCTTTACACTGTTCCATTAGCCGTCAACCACAAACCATCACAAAGTGCTGTCCTCCCGCTGTCTCTCTGCCACCCCCCCCTCCACACTGCAGCTTCTCTCTTTTCCCCCGTTCCCCACTGAGCCGTTGCATTCCCTGCACACTGTTTATGTAGGCGGGATGGCACAATAAAACAGGGAATGCTTCCTTTGGGAGCGGCTGATTGTGGATGCATATGGGCCTCAGAGGAGTCAGTGGAGGGAAATGGTCAGAACCAAACCCTGTGATGCATGTGAGCCAGATGGAAGCAGTCCACAGAGGTAACTGGAGTGCAGCTAAGGTCGCGGGGACACAGACCACTGGTTGGGGACTCCCATTGTCACCCAGCCTCGACCTTATTGGATTTCTCCGGAAATGTTTATTCCTTTCACTGCCCCGCTGAGAAGTAGCTCTCACTTATCTCATCACTATTTATTAAGGGAGCCCCTGAGGAGTCCAGGCTTACAATCGTGTGTGAGGGAAGAGAGAGAGGGAGAGAGTAGAGAGACAGAGTTATAGAAGAAGATAGAATATACAGTAGTTGCAGCATGATTGTCTTCACCTTTTATCCAAGAAAGGGTTGTGATGACATGAAACGGCATAAGAATCTGGGGTGGACCACTCTGTGCTCTCTGATTGCCTCGGTACTACCTGCACCATTTCTCTTTGTTCGGCTCAGACTCACTACGATGCCGATGAATACGCGTATGATTTCTGACAGTTTAGAGGAGTTACTTCCAGTGTGACTTTAAACTGTCAGCTAAACGCTGTTGCCTTTTTTCACCGTTCCCTCTGCGGGCCATTGTCTCTTAACTTCCCCCCATAGTTGTGCAATACTTGATATTCAGAGCAGCCAGTCAGGATTGAAGCTCGGCGGCCTCACAGGAGACCTATTCAGAGGCCGAGGAGGGCCCAGGTGTATTGATACAAAGTGTTCCCTCCTCCTTCATTTTTCGTGGGGGGAGTCAGCGTGTCAAACTTTGAAGATAGTTTGACACAATTGTCGCCTGGATTGCCCTCGACTTCACTCTTTATTTGTGACCTGGAATGCCACCCAACAGACTGATGCAGTTTAATTGCATTAAATGTGTACACAAGACTGCAAGGAAAATATATAAAAATACAGCCACCTGAAGCATAAAGGACACATTTTCTACAAGACTTTTTTACGAGCCATACTAGTGACATGGCTCAATGTATGGCAATGTCATTTTGTCGGATGGTCCGTCGGTCAGTCCACCACTTTGGCCCAGACTGACATAGCTCAACAACTATTGGATGGAAGCTCATGGCATTTTGTACAGTCATTCATGGTTCCCAGAGGATGAATCCTACGGATGTTGGTGATACCCTGTCCTTTCCTGTAGCGTCACCAGCGTGTTGACATTTTTGTTTTTTACTGAGTATGTCTTGACAAATATTGGAAGGATTAATGTACTTTAATTAATTAATTAATTAATGGACCTTGTACATTCATGGTCCCCAGGGTATGAATCCTGGTAACCACCAAAATAAGTTATCTTTTTCTAGTTTCCTGTAGCACAACCAGCAGCTAGGGGCTGCAGGATTTTGAAAAAATATACAATTGCGATTATTTTTGACTGATATTGCAATTGCAATATGATTTGCGATATTAGATGTATTCATCACCGCCTAAGCAGCATATGAATGTTGTCAAGGTAGAGCTTTAACAACTGTACATACTGTTAGTT
Source organism: Sebastiscus albofasciatus (assembly GCA_916701655.1). NCBI lineage: Eukaryota > Metazoa > Chordata > Actinopteri > Perciformes > Sebastidae > Sebastiscus > Sebastiscus albofasciatus. The sequence goes on from CAKAOI010052717.1 coordinate 199,895, forward strand.
GGTAGATTCATGCACGACAATGCATATTTTATAAACTGATTATGTTTGACGTATAAATTCTTGATCTAAAAAATAAAGAGTAATTGTAATCAGATAAATGCAGTGGAAGTAAAAGTATAATACTTTTCACTAAAATGTAGTCGAATAGAAGTGTTAAGTAGTATAAAATGGAAACACTCAAGTTAAGTACCTCACATTTGTACTTAAGTACAGTAATTGAGTCATTTCATAACTGAGTTTTGATAAATATGAAGAATGCTATATTTTTAGGAGCTGGTCTATTTGAAGGCTGGCTGAGATTACAACATGAATCTAATAGTCACTATTGGATGACTGCTATTTAACCTGCAGGAGACTCCATCGCTGTCTGGTTATAAGGCCAAATTGACCATTAAGTCAATAAAAGACACTTCAACCATACTCTAACACCTACTCAGAAAGCTCGGATATGGTCTGTGGAGTAATGACTTGCTCCCCTCTGAGACTCGACTGTGTTTAAAACATTCTGAAGCCTCACTGGAAACCGCTGATAGACATCCTGGTCACTGAAGTGTAAAGAAACCAGATACAAGACCCCGCTGCTCCCACTGGGACCCGAGGAGGACTGTGCATGAGCTCTTTGTGTTACAGTTGTATGCTCACTGCCAGTAAGTTCCTCCTCAGCACTTCCTTTCACTCGGGCTTGAACAGTGGCTCTTCCATTTAGTGGGGGAAAAAATCCACCCTTGGTTTGACACTGTAAGCTTTTATTTTGTGATGTCCTGTGTATTTCAGCATTTGTACTGGGTTAAGATGAAGTGTTGTAATTTACTTTTTAGTGTAGCCACTTTTCCACCTGTCCAAGCTAAAGCAGGCAGGTTGAGGTGATTTCCTGCTTTCCAATATGTTTAAGTTTATCAAGCAGGTTCTTGTTGCTTTCAGCCAAAAGGTGGATGAAAGGGAAGCAATAACCACTGTGAACACTGGGGATTTTTGAGGTTGCAAATATATATATCTTGTGGCTGCGTTGTATTATGAGCCATTGATCCTACTGTAGTGGGAAAAATCCGCAGCCTATATGTTATTTGGTATCAAACCCTGTTTAATAATTTCTTTTCAGTCAATTATTTCTCCAAATTAATTTGTTATTTATATAAATTTTCTGTTTTTGTTTTTTATTCTGTTCCATTATATTCACCCATGCAAGCACAGAGCGCTCCTCAGTACACAACTACGAATATGAGATGTTTTAATTTCAGTAAACCCGTAACCTTTTAACAATCACCCTCTCTGGTCAGGAGCATTAACCCAAACTAAACACACCTGTGGGTGCAACATCACTCCCTGCACACACGTTATTATACTGCCCTCTTTTTTCTACGGACTGCAAAGGAACCGACTTCACTGCTGAGTGATGATGAATGGTTCAAGGTTTGCTTTCAATCATAAACAGAATATTTTGATGGTGTTGTCAACTGGAACAGTAACCTTACAGTTCACCTCACGTCACGAAAGTTGTGAAAGAAAGCAAAGATTGTTCGGGGTCCAGCATTTGGTCACGTCTCTCAGCCAATTCGTGGCAAGAATTTATTCACTCTATGATTGCCAACGCTGACACTGATCTCATCTCAAAAGGACACAAACATTGTGTGGTCTGATCATAAGACTAAATATGTGATGCTGTGGCAAAATCTATAAATGTCTGCAGGCCTTTATTCATAGAAGAACAACAGAGAGGGAAGCAGCTGGCTAAAAGACATCGAATCATATTGGAAAGACTGCGACACAAAAAGATGATTACAAACACATTCGGCCTGACCCTTAGGTGTAGTGTTTATCTTAATTCCTATAGAGAGGGGAAGCATACCATCTGCCATATTACCCATTTTCACTTCACACATAACCCCCATCATAACATAACATTACATCAAAGGAAGAAGCTTGACTGGAGAGGGCAGATATATTCATTGCCGCACAGACAGGCAATCGCATAGTGCATGTTAAAGTGGAGCAACAAATTCAAGATGAAAGCAAAGTCCTATCTTTGGTCTCATCTGCCAACCTGGTATGGATTGGATAGGGAAAGTGATTGGGCCTTCTTTTATAATTTAGTCTTCTCTTCAATCCTGGAACTTCGCTGTCACCCTCACACAAAATCACACGGTTCCCATGTTGTGGAACATTAGTCTTAATCTATTTTACGTCAACACTTTCACCCTTACATCACTCTCTGTGGATACAGTAGATATACTTTACAATATGGGATACCTGTGAGGGAGATTTTCATTTACAGCTTTTTATGGACGTTTTCCTCCTTTGTAGTCCATCGAGCCAAGGACATTGATAATGCAATTTTGCCGCAGTCAAAGAAACCTTTTCATAATGTCCTTTTCAGCCTGTGAGAGAGTGAATCTATTATGGAGAGGAGTGGCATAATGGGATGGTCACATCCTACTTATACAGCATGATTTCACCCTGATTTTATGGCAAACAGCACATTTACAATGGATGGCAGATCCCAAAGTGTCAGAGAGAGTTGCTTTGTGATTAGTTCATTTTGGCTTTAAGCTCTATTTGGAGTAAAAACAAATTGGTTTTAGCAAAGATGTACAACAACGGGGGCTAGGAGGATATAATCTATTGATTCGATACTATCACGATACTTGGGTGCCGATTTGATATGTATTGTGATTTTTAAGTATTGCGATTCTACAAGTATTGTGATGCATTATTACAATTTATTGAGATTTTTGTTAACTTTTTTTAACCCTAGACTATGGGAAAAAGTTGAATCATACACTTTTAGGGACTTTTACTTTGGAAAATATCTAAATTAATACAATAAAAATGTTTGATTTTCAGCATGTATGTAGTCAGAGATGTCCTGAAGTCAAAAAGGAATGAAGGCATTATTTAGTATTTTTTCCAGCAACCCAAAAATTAAAGAATAAAGACATTTCCCTTACAAATTAGTGGTATTTTCTTTTTAATTTGTAAGGGAAATGTAATGTTTTATACTTCTGGTTAATATAATCCAATTAATTGATTTCCATATATGTATTTTGTATATACAGTTCCCTTTATAAACACCTTATTTTGAAAACCGAACGTAGTCTCACGTGTATACTTCCGCTTGCCAAGTCCGTCTCTAGCTCTCCCGTCAGCTCCGTTCTCTTTATACATCCATGGTCAGCTCTATCGGGGCCGTTTGAATGCATTTAACATAAATGTTAGTATACGGGTGCTCTACACTACAGTTGTAGCGTTGGCCGATTTGACCACGGAGATGGGAGTGACGACTGGCCTGACAGCACGTTACCGCAACATGATAACGTTTTCTGGCCATGACGGAGTTAGAGATAGAGTTCTAGCTCTGCTTTTCCTGGCAATGTGTGAAACCCAAAGTGTTTCCCTACTGTACTGTATGTGTAGTGTTTACCACTTTAGATTTAAAATGTGAGGGTGCAGGTCGTATCCACGGAGACCCTCCGCGGTTTTCTGCTTTGTTGTTTCGGCTCGCCGCGGCCGGCTGCAGTTTGTTTTAGTGACGGATACGGAACGGACATGACGTCATGTTACTCTGACTACAACAATAAAAGCGGTGACTTACTTCTGCCTCCGCATAAACTCAAATGAAGCAAATATATCGATTCTGGCATTAAAAAATCTATTTCAAAATTGTAAAAAAGAAAAATTGCAATACATAGGTGAAATGATTTTTTCCCCCACCCATAACAACAACATGTATCAGACTCAATAGGATGTACCAACTGTGCATTAAAATAGCAGGTGTTTGCTGTGTTTTGATTGACCGGTGGAACACATGAGATAACGCACATGTTTAAAACAGTCAATTGTCCTCTTGGGGAACAAAGACAGCGGATCAAAACCGAGATAACAGCTGGGACATCTTTTGAAGGCAAGATAGTGCAGTGAACCATCTGGATAATGTAATGCTAGACAGAATGACAAAAAAAAAAAAAATCATTGTCTGTCTGGACGCAGCTGCCATGCATGTATCAGCTGGATACATCCAATGACTCACTGAAATGAGAATCTTCTTGGTAACAATCTTTCGGCCTAATGATTTCATAAACATGTCTTTTCTTTCTCCACAGAGTGAAGTTGAAAGAAGGAGTGACGTTTCTCGGGGCTCGTCCCAGCAATCCCACTCAGTGGATAGTTAGCCAGGATGTGAGGAGCGAAGGCCACCGGGTGGTGACTCTCCACTGCCGCAGGAAGGAGTCCGGCTACGATCAGCAAAGGTCAGCAGATAAATCACTTCACTTTAAAGGAACACGCCAAGCTTTTCGGAGATGGACCCATTGGTTACTTTTCCTCAGTAAAGTGATAAGAGGAACCAGCATGCATTGATATTTTTGGTCACTTGGGAGCAGCGTAACAAAACACAGCATTGACATATTATTATCTCATAAAGGTGATGAGTTGAACACTGAAGAATCATGCTGTAGTCCAGCGCAGTCGCACAGCAGTTCGTATACATAGACAAAAAAATTCACTTTTTTTTTTTATGATGGCCAGCACAAAATCAATTCATATGTAATCCATGTAAGGGAGGAGGTCGGGGTGGATGGGTGGGTAAAAAACACAGGAGTTTTGCCCAGGAGACCGGTGTTCATGTCCCGTGTGAAAACACAAGTTAAAGTTGATTTATTTGTCACGTAACTTCCAACTTCCATCTTTTCTTAAAGCTAACTAAGTTGTTTTATTTTTGAAAAGACTTGAGCAGAAATTCACCACACGTATTTGCGTTACGTGTTGCTGGATATTCGTAAAAAAAAGAAAGTTGTGCTGAGCAAGACAAAAAAGGGGAACTGTGTCTATGTACACAAATCAAATAGATTCAATTTCCGTGACTAATTCACGAACTGCCATGAGACTGTGTTGTGTAGTCAGTAGTCATTTGTTCCATTGTTAATATAAAAACACGTTTGCGTTGAAGACGCGTATATCCATCTGATCTTTATTGATTTTTAGTTGTATAAAGTCTCCTATACATGCCACTATTTTTACATTTAGTTGATACAGCAGATATCATTCTCTTACATTTATGCAAAAAAAACCAGCTAGAATACATTTTGCAGCTGCTACAAACTCTCAGTCTCTCACTCTTGTGACACTCAACCGCTGAGTTAGACCCATCACTTAGACTGAGTAGTGGTTCAATCTCCTAAAACCTTTTTATAGTCCTTTACATTACCATCATTTTAGAAATTGTTTTCGCTGATCGTCCACATTTTGCTAGAAATACACAGGAACTGATGCATAAAGTGAGAGAGTGATGTTCCCTCTGCTGAAATGACACACTTGACTTGACATAAAGGCCATGGGATAAGTCTGTTCAGACCACTGTAGGGAGGGAGAAGTTAACAGACCACAGCGGTACAGTATCTCCTCTTTCTCTCTCTTCATCCTCTACCCTCCCTCTTTTTATTTTAATACTTATTTTCTCCGCCGTCCATATCCTCAAAGTTGTTTTGGTCATTTTCCTATCTGTATTCACGTCCTTAAACTAATCTTGCAGATAGGGAAGTGATTGCCAGCACTGGGAGAAAAAAAAAGGTTGCTGTGTTAATTAAGTGCTGATTGAAGGCCTTTGTGTGTTTTAATGGTTTTTCCTTCTCGGATCAGGAAGTAGTTTTAATAGATCTGACTTTCTAGTGACAGGTGTAATTTTATGGATTAGGGGCAGATTTGGAGTTTCGTAAAGCTCCACTTATTTGCTCTTTAGCTTTCGTTCCACTTAGCAGATTCTAAACCACTCCCTTAAGAAAACAGGACACTTGACATTGCAACTGCAACTTTATAATCAAAGTCGTGAAGGGGCTTATTTAAGTGTAGAGCAGTCTAAACATATGTAATTTGAATCTGTTGGTACAGTCATTTGCTTAGACGTGCTGCTATTAGTGGATCGCTACGAGGAATGATTGCAGCGTAACTGCAATGCACACAGGGCGTTAAATAAAGATATATGGGCCTGCCTTTGAACGGCTGTAAAATCAGAAGCAGCTAATAAAAGATTTTCTTTAATAGGCGTCTCATACAGTTATTTGTTGTGTGATACTGCAGAGCTACGTTCAGACAGGCAGCTCAGTTGTGCCATGGTGGTTGCTGATGGTTACACTCAGATCTCGGTGGCGTGTTTTTTTTTTTTAACGTGGGTTTAATATCTCCATTTCTCAGAACATACAGTGCAACTTTATTTGAATTTATTAGCAGTCGGTTTCAAACATGAGCTGCCCCAGGAGCTCAAAGTCGCCTCCGCTGTGAAACTTCTTTTCATAACTTCCATTCAGTCGTGTAAGAAGGTTTGACAGCTCAGTCTTATAAACACAAAGGTACCGGCTGCCTGGAAATACACAGGGATACAAAAAATGGTGTTGATAATAATTTGTATCTGCCTCATCCACTATGGAAGCCCTGAAAGGCAAGCAAGATTTTTTTTCTTGTGATCCATTTTCTAAGTCTGATCTAAATTATTTTCTGAAAGTCAGAATAAAACGGCAAATTAGCGCTGATTAAAATACATTTCTGGCCAAAAAAAAAGACATGACAGTAATGTTACATAATTCGCTAACAGACAATATAACGTTAGACCATTTCACAGTTGTAAATGTACACATTCCAAATGTGTCCTAGTTTATTTCCTGTTACATACAGTGTATGTGAATGACATAAACTGACAGGAAGTAAACATGGATCCAAGCTGTTGCCTAGCAACGCGATGCCGTTGAAACGGTGTATATGCACCTTGTATTTAGAGTGCATGGAGAAATTAAATCTCACCCAGAAAAAAACCTGAATGCTTAGTGAAATTAAATATTATAACAACAAACAGTAAAGAAAAAAAATCATCCATCTATTTTCACGAAGAGGCAAAGAAAAAAAACACTAACTTACAAAAATACGCCTGAATTTTCTTTCAACTGTTTTTTGAGAGGCAAAGAAAAAAAAGTAACTTAGAAAAATACGCCTGAATTTTTTATTAGCGAAGCAAAGCCGTTGAAAGGGTCTATATGTACCTTCTGTTTAAAGTGAAAAACTCACCTGGAAGAAAACCTAAATGCTTATTCGTATTTAAAACATGGGGTAGTGGTGCACGCTGGTGGTCAAACTATGTATTAAAACAACAAACACCTAGAAAAATCAGCCTATCTTCCACCTGTTTTCACTAAGAAGCAAAAAAAAAAAAAAAAAAATGACTTAGAAAAATCAGCCTGTAATTATTTGACCCCATCTGTTTCACAGAAAAAAAAAAAGAACTTAGAAAGATTATCCTGGAAAAACAGGGTTTTTTTTACCTGTTCTTAAGTCATAAACACAGGATAACACAGGAGAGGAAATAAGTTAGATCAGATTTAGAAAAAGGACCAGAAAAAAAATGTTCTTGCTTGCGTTCCAGGGCTTCCGTATCCACCCTCTTTTAATTGACTTAAAAATAATGTCCAGAACATCGTGACTGAATAAAACCCTAAAAGCACATCAGGAGCTACAACTGTGAGATGAAAATGACTTGTGTTATCAGATTTGTTTCCATACACATCTGATTTTACATGTTTGTTTTATATGATAGTAAGCCTTAATGCTGAAAGCCATTTTGGTTCTCTTCGGCAGCTGGTGTCAGCAGTTTCTCTGGAAATGGAAATTCAGTAAGCGAGAACGTGTTTAAGGGTGTTTATTTTGTGGAATAAAATTTTCTCTTAAAATCCCCAAACAGTACTCGCCAGCCTGAATATGTGAGGGGGCTGGCCGAGTTTGTCCGAGATGAATTCTTGGCCTTTAACAATACATTATGCCTGCGTGTGGCTGTAAGCGGAGCTGCAGCAACAACATAAAAAGGAGCTTTCAGCAAACTGCAGCATTGAGCAGCAACACTTGGCTGCTGACTCCTCCTTGCCGTTCTCCCCCTTTATGCAGGTGTTTTTCTCCCTGCTCTGTCTTGCGACCTCACCTTCTCACACTCACACTCACACTCACACTCACACTCACACTCACACTCACACTCACACTCACACACACACACACACACACACACACACACACACACACACACACACACACACGAGCTCCGTTACTGTAGAAAAATCATGTTTTATTGATTTCCTAAGTGGAGGAGCCAGAGACAAGAGTGAGCATATTTAGTCTAATCCCTGCTGTTTGGGCCATGTACGATGGACTGCTCCTTAATCCCCAAAGCTGTCAAAGTCACTTCACAGAGGAGACCAAAGACGCCCTGTGATGGCTATACAATACACAATGCTCCAATTTTTCTTTCGTCTTGTCCTCCCCGCTCCCAGTCATTTCAATGAAGCTCTTTTAGGAGGGGATTAGACGCAGCTATCTCATCTGTTGGGCTGTCAGTCAGCCTACTTTCTTCTTTTCTGCTTCATCCTTGAGGATAGGAGGATGATGAGGTGTGTGAATGCAGCAGGTCAAACATGTGGATCCTGTTTGCATCTTAATTCATTTTTTTTTTAGGGCTGCCAAAGTTAAAGCGATAACGCGTTAATGCAAATTCGTTTTAACGCCACTAATTTCTTTAAAGCAACTTGAGATGTTTAGGTTGTAGTAGGCTCAGTTCTAAAGCTAGAGTGAGCTAGAGGAAATCATTGGTACGAACCATGTTCACGCTCCAAACTTACGCTTAATTTTGGCAAGGAAAAACTGTCATGGCCATTTTCAAAGGGGTCCCTTGACCTCCGACCTCAAGATATGTGAATGTAAATGGGTTCTATGGGTACCCACGAGTCTCCCCTTTACAGACATGCCCACTTTATGATAATCACATTCAGTTTGGGGCAAGTCATAGTCAAGTCAGCACACTGACACACTGACAGCTGTTGTTGTCTGTTGGGCTGCAGTTTGCCCTGTTATGATCTGAGCATATTTATTATGCTAAATGCAGCACCTGAGAGGGTTTCTGGACAATAGTTGTTATCGTTTTGTGTTGTTAATTGATTTCCAATAATAAATATATACATATATTTGCATAAAGCAAGCATATTTGCTCACTCCCATGTTGACAAATCTTCCTTTAAGGTACATTTGGAACAGATAAAAAATGTGAGATTAATTTCTAATCCTGATTAACTATGGACAATCATCCGATTAATTACGGTTAAATATCTAAATTGACTGACTGTCCTCTTTTTATTTTTACAACAAGATGAACATGATTATTCATTCATTCACATGTCTTCTATTCAAGAGCCCCTCTTCCTAAAAGTTTATTTTAAAAAATTATTTGAGTGACCACTTCGACTTTTGGGTACTTTTGACTCATAATTACTTGTTCTCCTTATCCTTAAAAACCTTAATGCACATAGCAGCGTACAGGCTGTTCTCATACACCATTCGAAGCTATGCACTGTAATTTATCCCACAAAATCAATTTGTAGGTAATTAACGTAATCGTGAACCAGGAAGTATAAAGAGCGACAAACGCCTTGTAGGGAGGAGGTCGGGGTGGGTGGCTCAAAAAACACCAGATTTTTGCCCCTTGAGACTTGGTTTAGTATTCAACGTAAATCATGTAACTTACTTAAGTAACGCCACGTCTACAATCTCCTCCTAAACCTAAGTAGTTTTGTTGCCTGAACCTAACCAAGTATTTACAGCGTAGTTATTTTAACCAGAAATAACAATCTTTTCCTAAATCTAACTAAGTACTTTTGTTGCCTAAACCTAACCAAGTTGTTTCCTGTGAAGATGGAAGTCTATTTTGAGAAGACTGTATGCTTGTAATGAGCGGAAATTGACAATTGTGTTGCTGGACATTCTTCGGAAAACGCACGATAAATGAGGAATAATAAATAGATTACTGAAAGCCGTTCACTTTCAATCC
>CAKAOI010052718.1:0-70417 GCA_916701655.1 Sebastiscus albofasciatus
ACAAATTACTTCATTTATCCAGATTTTAATGCTATATAAATAAGCTTTATTTTTAGGTTATTATTATGTATATTGTTGCTTTTTAAAACAAATTAAATAGAACACAGGGGGGCAACGAGCCGCAGCGTTTTTTCAGCTGAGACACTTTGGTTGTGTCTCGTTGCTATGATACCTAATATCAGCACAAGGTAGAGTATTTGCTCTGGATGAAGGGAAGGCTGAAGCACGTAGGGAGAGAAGACGGACCCGCCGGTCTGTGTGGGTTAATTTCTCCTCCATTGTTGATGTTATTCGGCAATTGTAGCCTACATGTAGTATGTGACGGTTGGTCTTTGTGGTATTTTTCCTTTCCCTCCCCTCCTCCATTGTGATTGGACGGCTGGGTAAAAAGTGAAAGTGATGAGTGCAGCTTTTTACCCAAAGTTGAACTTTTTTCAAAGCTCGGCGACCAGAAAAAAAACACCATATGTACAACGCTCAGCGCAGAATTGACGCTCAGCGCAGAATTAACGCTCAGCGCCTCGTCTTGCTGCTGCTGTTTGTAGTGTAGTGTGCGCTCACAAAGAATGCAAAGAATTCAAAAAAGATAAAATGTGAACATAGTGGTTGTGATGGTTGCTTGCCATCCTCTGCGGTCGGCTTGTCAATAGCACGTTATTGCAATAGTGCGGTTATTGCGACAGCCCTACTGCCCAAGTGCCTCACTCAGAGGCCATCCTTACCATAATAACACTACTTTAGGAGCAGATGGTTTTGCACTCTGCGGTTCGTGTTGCCGCAGTTTCACAAGCGTGTCGCAGAACTACGGTGGCCTTCAGGTAACTTAAAAATGTGTGTGGCCCTCGTTAGAGCCAGTGTTTGGTTTGTTTGTTTTGGGCTGCTGTAGAAACATAGAGGAGCAATATTGTGGACTCTGTGAAGAGGACCCTGTGTAGATATGAAGGACTCATTCTAAGCTAACGAAAACGAAACAGTAACACACTAATGAAAACATAGTTATGAATATTAGATTCCATTTCTGCTAATAGATCCCCGGGAAATGTTACACACTGTTCCTTTGATATCTAGGGAAGAAAGCATTGAAACGAAGAAGAAGAAGAAGTTATTGAATAAATTAAGGGATGAATTAGAATCAATAGCGATGATAGCAGAAAGATGATATAAAAAAAAAAACATTTTGTTCTTGTAAAATTTGTATTGACTTTTAATCATTAAAGTGAAATGACGATAGTTGGTCGCACTTGTTTGGTTTCCACCTCTCCACTTTAGGCTAATCCTTAAATGGCTGAAAATTAAGTGGGGAATTGAAAGCCATTATGTGGAAAGAAGTGTTTCTTAGCCAGCTCAGCGTCTCTACGCAAATCTTCACCATTGTGTAAAACAAAAAACAAAAAAACAATTAAACAAGCAGCTAGTTTAGAGGCGAGGTGGGGAGTAATATTACCTTGATGAAACGACTGAACACAATGCACACTTAATAGATGCCGCGCCATTCTCCTGCTCATATATCTCTTTTCTCTTCGCCTCTCATTATTTGCAATGTAAGCAGCGGGGAAAAAGAAAAAAGGATTTTTCATCCACCGCCACCAGAGACACAATAAAATGGAAAGGAAGATGAAAACAAGGAGAAGATGTTAAAGACACAGATAGATAAATAGATAGATAGATAGTGTATATAGATAGATGGAGAGGGAGGAAGAGAAGGACGTGCCGGCACGTCCCGAGGGATGCGCTGGCCTTAATTATGCTAGTGTGGCTCATCAGTCTCCAGGCTGGCCTATGGCCTCCACATCCTTTCTCCTCGTGGACTGGGAATTATACATCGCTGCACTGTTTGTCCATAGAATTAGTCTGACAGATTAACAGCTAAACACCCACAGATCACACCGGGAGCCCACAGGGACTCTGCTGCCTGGGGAGCCCTGCCCAGACAAAGAGAAAGATAGATGTAGAGAGAGAGAGAAAAAGTAGGAGAAGGAACGAGGAGGAAAAGGGCTTTCGGTTTCTCATTCTCCGAGGCGGCAGAGAGAACTTTACCTGCCTGGTTATTTCTGTCTGAAAATCTCGAAGCCCCAAAGGCAGCAAGGAGGCTAAAGTTTTGGAAATAAAAAGAGAGAGAGCAAGAGAGAGGAAGAAATTGGGTATAATGGGGATAGATGGGGCAATGTAAAGGGTTGCATAGAAGGGATGAGAGGAGAAGCCAGCAAGTCATGCAGGGACTCGCTAATTGGAACAACAGCAGCAGTACTCTATTCCTGAGTGACTAATTCTACGCCAGGAAGTATTGTTAGTGACATCTTCCACTCAGCGTAGTGCTTGCCAGCTACAAATGTTAAGAATGGTGAAAAAAAAGCCCAGGAGAGGAAACATTTTATTACTTTATAATGGCTCGATAGAATGTGCACTCAACGGGAAAGGGAAATGTAGATTTTGGGAATGAAAAAGTGAAATAACGTATGAGTTTTAAGAGGCAAACCGAGTCTACAATTATTCAGACATTTGTTTTTTTTTATTGTTTAAAAGTGAGCATGAAAAGCACTAACTCCAAAGCATCAACGCCTGCTTGATTAGGTCTTTGAGAAAAGAAAGAAAGAAAGAAAGAAAGGGACTTTTCAGATGTGACGGCATCTAGGGTGATTTGACAGAGCGTAGGGTATTTTTCTGTCAATACTTTCTAATACAACAGCACAGTGTAGGTGTATTTGACTGTAAAAGCTAAAAAAAAAAGAACCTCATGTCAAGTCAGCGCCTTCATGTTTTGTCCCTTGGCGAAATTAAAGAGCTTTCTAAGGGTTTAAAAATGCTTCAAATAAATTACAGTAATTCAATTTGAGTTGTAGAAAATAGAGAAACACATGTATTAGTGACATACAGTGCATGTTTAAATATGTACAACATGCAGACATGTTGAAAAGACATCAACTGATGTTTTTGTTGTTCTTCTTGGTTGTAACTCAGCTGCATTTCAAATACGATAAAATAAATTATTTATTATAATTAAGTGCGAAATGACCATGTATTCATGGATATGTGAATTAAAAATCAATAATTGAGTTCAGGGATGTACGCTAATATTTTTAAGCACTGGCCCCACTGGCCACCAAGCCCCTAAATTTGGTGGCCAAAGTACATTTTTGGTGGCCCAAATGTAAACTTATGTAAAAACAATACAGAAAAGGCAATTTAACACATCTTAACACAGCCTTCCTGAACTATGACATTAACAGAATGAAAATAGGTTATTATATATAATTATTTATTTAAATTGAAAACTCAAGTTCTTTGTTCTCACATTCTCTTAGTGCACACACTACTAAAGATAGTCTATCTTTTTTTCACATAAAATCACAATTCAAATGATTAGGAAATACAGTGGAAACCGCTTATAGTGATCATGTTTGTTCGGGTCAAAGTGATCACTATAAGTGGATGATTATTATAACAGAATGTTTGTTGTTATGCATAATTTCTCATGCAGATTACCATCTAATTGACATTTGTATATTTATTATTTTCGCTATTTACTGTTTCGCTTCTGCTGCCTTTTCCCTCACCAAGGGTGAGTCATCGCCATTTTTGCCACTACATCTGGAGCAACCTACAGGGGATTTTTGGTGGCCACAGAGTATCTCTTTGTGGCCGTGGGCCATTAGGCCATGGTTGTCGAACCCTGAATTTCAAATGCAGAGATGCAGTCTTCCAAATGCAGTATCGACACGGGCGAGGCCTAACAAGGAACAATTGTGCAAAAGCGTAATGAATAACTGTAAAAGTTGTCACCATAAATAAGCTTTGAACACCACAAAAGACACTGTGCGCTAAAATATACTGTCACTTGATCAAAAGGCCCTTATGCATGTGTCAACTTTCATATCGCTTACAGACAATATCGCTGAGAGAGCGAGAGAGAGAGAGAGAGAGAGAGAGAGAGAGAGAGAGAGAGAGAGAGAACACTTCCAGCATGTGGCTTCTTCTTCTTGGCTTGAAATGACTGCGTTGTGCAGCTGCGGCGCACAGACTCCAGAGTGCCCGTGGAGTAAATGAAATGCTGTTTATGTTTATTCTCATTCTATGAAACAACCACTCCAGTGAGCTGCGAGCATAAACACCAAGTTCCCTCTGATCTATTCATTGCCTTCCTGTTTTGATCACGACAGTATGACAGACAAATGCAAAGTGGTTGCAATGAGAGAGGCGGCGTTATTCTGGAGGACGGGCCTCTCTCTCTCTCCACTTAACTCCGGTGACAAAGATATGATACGGCATTATCTCTGCATACAGGAGAAGGGCAGCTATACCTGTTCTCTTGACAAAGGCCAGCTTTTTTGTGTAGGAGGGGTGGAGGAGCTCTGATGTAATTGAGTATTAATGAAGGTGGCGAGGAGGGGGATGCCTGGTGTCTGATCTGTTAGCAGTGGCAGGGCCTCTGTGGTGCAGCCAGCTAGTGTCTCTATGTTTTAGAGGATTTGGTTATCTATTATGTATGAAGGATTAGTCTCCTCCTGCTCCTTCCACCGGTGGGATATCAGCTCCTCGATAGCCTTGACTGCCAGGCTCCACACTTGTTTGCGGATTTAGAGCCCCCACCGCTCTACACCGCCCCGCCCTCAGAGTCCTGTTTAACCTTGAAGACCGAGAGCCAGAAGTCCTGCTAACGATCAAATCCTGGTGGGAAAACACCACTCGTGGTCTCCGGTACATAACTGGTGGCTCAGGTGGCCTGGGACCACGCAGGGTAAAACGGTTAGCGCCAACCTGGAACACACACACACGTAGTATATGCCATACACACACATGCTGTATATTCACAGACGCACAACGGCCACACACACTGCTTCCCTGCATAGATATATATACACAGTGGGGCCGCGGGGTTCAGCTGCTCACCGACAGCTTAGAATTGGCTTGTTTCATATGCATATAAATATTAATAAAAGATCCTCGACGGGCCACAGTCCGGCTATGCTCCTGTAATCTCTTACAATTGAAAGCCAAGGCTCATGAGATGAGAATGAGTGGAGGCAGAGAAAGAGGGAGATGGAGAGAGAGAGGGAGAGACAGGAAAAAGAGAAAGAAAGAGGGGGTATAAAAGGCCTTTGTGATTTATCATTCTGAAAATGTCTGAGATGTGGAGAAGGTCTGTAATCCATCAAGATCTCTTTTCTTATTAAATTCTTCAGGATACACTTTCCACTCCCTAAATGTGGTTCACTGTCCCTTTTGATTTGATGCATAAATAGATAAAAGACCAACAACTAAGTGAAACACCCATGCCTTGGGAGACAAAGTAAGGTTTATGAAATTACATTTGCGCTACATGTACAATACAGCACTAATGCCATGCCTCTGATGATATAGTAGAGATGAATAAAAAGCCATATGGCCTTCTTACTTGTCTGTATCAGTACTGATAAAGTATATTTTATTTATTTTTTTATCACGTAAAATGCAGAATATGGCATGGTTTATGAGCTTTCGAAAAAATATTTCCCATGCGTGCAAATCCAGGAAACTGCTGTCAATGGTGCATTTTCTCTAAAACATTATTCATAGAGCACTTTCAAGGAGACTCGATCAGGACACAGTGCACACAATAGTTTGTGCTCTTTGTTCAATTTGAAGTTACTGTATATACTAGCTGTGATCCCCAGATGATTTTGTCCTGGATCTGAGTACAATGCTGAATTACCAGCTCTATAATGCTACACCATAGACGGCTTTGTTTGAATTACAATGTGATACAATTAGGGCTGTCAAAGTTAACACGATCATAACGTGTTAATTTGTTTGTTTATTTATTTTGCACAATTTAAGACTGTACAACATAACAAAAAAATAAATGAATAATATACAGTGCAGGAAGAGGCAAAAAACACACTGGGCTTATCTGAAGCCTCCACCTAGAGACAAGATTAATATAAAGAAATAATATGACTACATCATAGTGATAACAAACAATTAGGACAAAATATATAAATAACAACAATAACAATACAGTAAATATATACAAAAAGACAAGTGTGTGTGTGTGTGTGTGTGTGTGTGTGTGTGTGTGGGTTGTGTGGAATTGTATGGTTAGTGTTTGTGAGGAGGATATTGATTTAAACATCTATAAAGACTTATGGGTAATCATATCCAAACAACATATAAAAAACATAAAAACAGATACATGGACAACATGGGGAAAAGCAATTACAAAACAGCAATTAAATGACCCTTTAAGCGACTTTACGCAGACTTGTTTTAACATTACTAATTTCTTTAATGCATTAACTTGCGAATTTTAGGTTGTAGCGGAATCAATTTTAAAGCTAGAGTGAAGATGCTGGAATCATATGGAACTAAAAGACCTAAGGAATCCATTGGTACCAACTATGTAATACTATCTTGTCGGGACGGGGACTACATAACGCTCCAAACTGAAGCTAAATTTTGACGGGGAAAAACTGGCATGGCCATTTTCAAAGGGGTCCCTTGACCTCTGATCTCAAGATATATGAATGAAAAAGGGATCTATGGGTACCCACGAGTCTCCCCTTTACAGACATTCCCACTTTATGATAATCACATGCAGTTTGGGGCAAGTCATAGTCAAGTCAGCACACTGACACACTGACAGCTGTTGTTCCCGGTTGTACTGCAGTTTGCCATGTTATGATTTGAGCATATTTTAATGCTAAATGCCAATTTTCGTTCCTACTCTCACCTATGGTCATGAGGACTGGGTCATGACTGAAAGAACGAGATCGCAGGTACAAGCGGCCGAAATGGGTTTCCTCAGGAGGGTGGCTGGCGTCTCCCTTAGAGATAGGGTGAGAAGCTCAGTCATCCGTGAGGGACTCGGAGTAGAGTCACTACTCCTTTGCATTGAAAGGAGCCAGCTGAGGTGGTTCGGGCATCTGGTAAGGATGCCCCCTGGGCGCCTCCCTAGGGAGGTGTTCCAGTTACGACCAGCTGGGAGGAGGCCACGGGGAAGACCCAGGACTAGGTGGGGAGATTATATCTCCACACTGGCCTGGGAACGCCTCGGGATCCCCCAGTCAAAGCTGGTTAATGTGGCCCGGGAAAGGGAAGTTTGGGGTCCCCTGCTGGAGCTGTTGTCCCCGCGACCCGACCCCGGATAAGCGGTTGAAGATGAGATGAGATGACAATTGAATGAACATGATCGACTGCGACTTTGACGTTTAAAATTTGTGCTCCGCTTATAGAAAACTCTGCTGCATATCAAATCATGGGCTTCCTAAAGTACCAGCTAGCAACCAGGGGGCGATTGAGATGTTTCGGCTTCACTTTTGGGGCCGCTGCACGTGCACCCTACAGGTCATGTCTAAAAGGTAACCTGAAAACCTGCAAAAACTCTTGCGAGACTCGCTACCCGATGGCCTATCCTAACCTTAACTATTCAAGATCAGTGCCTAAGCACCTTGGGAGAGTTTCACAATTTGCATGTTACCTTCTAAACACAACCCACCCTGCAGCGACAGCCTGTGAAAAACTTTCCTGAATGTTGCAGCCGCAGTCCACAACAGAGAACAGACAACAAAACAAAAATGCACTGAATACAGGTGAAGACTAACCTTATTTGAAGTCTTATTTTGATGCAAAGATTTGTACAATAGCAGGAATGTAGCACACCATGGAAGTGAAAGCTGTGCTCTGTTTATGTGCAACAAAAATATTTTGTCCCCTAAAATCAATGAATTATCGTGATTTCAATATTGATCAAAATAGTTGTGATTATCAGTTTGGCCATTACGGTGCAGTGGTGGGATCGATAAAGATACTCTGGCAGACAGCAACGCACATTGCCCACAGATCAGATCTTCCCTCGTGTCCTTGTCACGCTAATGCAGTGGTTCTATTGTAGTGACAGGGGCATTATCCCTCAAAGGCTTCCCACCAGAATCAATTCTGTTAGTTGAAATAATGCATTTACAGGTCATGAAGTCAGATATTCTATACTTTTTCTGACGCTTTTATCATCACTACCATCGTGCTTGATATACATTGCCAGTGTAATATCCATCCCAAATCCGTCAAGAAGATCCTAGTTTAAAATGAAAAACAATACATCAATCTTAAATTGAAAGGTGCAGAAAAAAAAAGCTGTTGTTGGTGAACAGGTTCTACAATGTTTTGAATTGATAATGAGAAGCAGGTTATGTCAGGTAAGGTAACCATGGTTTTATTCATGCAAAGGATGATGAGAATTGCATTTCATGTGGTTTTCATTTTCTATTTCAAATAAGTGGCCTCAGTAGTTATTATTTATCACTACTTGTAACAACCCTATTTGTAGTAAAATTGAATTGGTTATAATTATGGAGAAAGAGAAAAAAAAAAAAGACACAAAGGCAGAATGAAAGAGACAAAGAAGGAAAGTGCATGGGCACTGGCCACCACCAGTGGCTTTCTAATGATGAAGTAGTTGCCATGGTGACAAGGCTTTATGAGACTCTACCAAAGATGAGGCCTTGCCCTGTACCAGTGTGGTGTGTTTGTGTGTCTGTGTGTGTGTGCTTGTGCCCTTAGCACAGCCATGCTAAGCCTGTCTCGCCATGTCCTCAGGCAGGCTTGGAGGCTGTGAGTCAGACTGGAGAAGCCAGGCTGTGATAAGATGTTACCAGCAGCCTTCAGTCCAAATCTGTGCCCTTTCTCCGAGGCCCTGATATGGCGTTCCTCCTCCCACCCCTTGGCTTCCTCACTTGCTTGATTTGACCAACCAAGCAGACCACAAGCCGTAGCCTCTGTCTCTGTGTGTTGTCCCCATTTGCCACAGTATTGAGTGGAAAATCAGGCAGGGGACCTCTGCCTAATGCTTCCCGATTGCTGTTAATTCAATAAGTGAGCGGCCTTGCCTTGATTTGCCCTTGTGGGGAGAGTAAATGGACAGGGAAATACATGAATAAAATAGTGAGTAGAGAGCAGAGAAAGAGAGACGGCAGAGGAACACAATGCAAGAGAGGGTATCCTGTCTCATTTTCTCATATCAAACATCGAAGAGTATTAATGAGGCTGGATTTATACTTCTATATATCCTCGACATTCCTATATCCAACTAATTAGTTAGTGAGGAGCTTGTCCACAGTATGGAAAATTGCCGTCATCTTCACCAGTGCCTACTGTTCTTGACACTGGAACCTACAGGAGCTCAAGCTCTGGAGGCAGGGGTGGAGTTGGACAAAAATAAGCCCTGGTACTAGGGCCGTCAATCGATTCAAATATTTAATCACATTTAATCACACGATTGTTCGTGATTAAATCGCAAATTAATCACACATTTTTTATCTGTTCAATATGTACCTTAAAGGGACATTTTTCACGTATTTAATACTCTTATCAATATGGGAGTGGGCAAATATGCTTTCTTTATGCAAATGTATGTATATATTTATTATTGGAAATCAATTAACAACACAAAACAATGACAAATATTGTCCAGAAACCCTCACAGGTACTGCATTTAGCATAAAATATAAGCTCAAATCATAACATGGCAAACTGCAGCCCAACAGGCAACAACAGCTGTCAGTGTGTCAGTGTGCTGACTTTACTATGACTTGCCCAAAACTGCATGTGATTATCATAAAGTGGGCATGTCTGTAAAGGGGAGACTCGTGGGTACCCATAGAACCCATTTTCATTCACATATCTTGAGGTCAGAGGTCAAGGGACCGCTTTGAAAATGGTCATGACGGTTTTTCCTCACCAAAATTTAGCGCAGGTATGGAGCGTTATTTAATCTCCTTCGTATCTTTACTCTAGCTTTAAAACTGAGCCCAGTACAACCTCCAGAAGATCGATTGGGGGGACTTTCAGTGGACTTTTTAATGCTTACCGCACAATCGCCAAGTTGCTGTTTTCTGAAGTAGCCCGTTTAATGAGGTCGTCCCCTGTCTGTGCAATCAATGCAATTCTTAATGTGTTTTGTCATCAATTATTTTGCTAATATTTGTCAAACGCTGAAGATGACTCTCCCCTTTCTACTTGGCAGGACGCAACCTCTCAGCTGAGCGCTCACACACACACACACACATATATATATATATATATATACCAAAACAATGACCTGAAAGACAGTAAAAGGCTCTGTATAGCTGAGGGGAACTGCAGAGTTAGGTTATAACTCGGAGTTTGGCACTACAGCTGACTGTTCACATTACATACAGTCATATGATCCATTGAAAATGTAGTGTATTTCACTGGTGTCTCTGACCACGAGTTAACAGTGACCTTGGTGTGTTTTTTTTCCCAGTGAACCAGAATGTATTTCTCTTGTGTTACTGACCGTGAGTAGCTGCGACTTGGGTGTGTGACGCAACTATGTCATGGCAGGTGCATTGCTCAGGACTGAAGGAAGCGTAGTGTCGAGTGTGAAGTTGTTTGTATGAGCGATTCTCGGGAAAGCTGAAAGCAGCAACACCACAGGCCAAGCATTCAGCCTGTTCTGAACACATGTTTTGAACGGGCACTGCACTAGTGTATCTAAATCCATATCACTGCTACAAGTACAGTATCTGGTGAGTCACTGTGTGTTTCTGAGCAAGTTCTTCTATATTAAAACACTGAGGGACCAGGTGCACGATTTAGTTTGGGAACTGTACATTACATACACTCCAGCAGGTGGAAACAATTGTTTTTTTTCCCCCTTAAGATGTCTGAGCTCTCTTCTCAAAACCCTATACAGAAAACGCGTGGGCGTCTGCCCCTTGATATTTCACTGGTGTCTCCGTCTAGCTGTGTGACAAGCTTTTTTACTCAGACGGCTGCTGCTGGCGCTGTTCTGAGAGCCAGAAGATCGGCGTGTCATACAGGGGGGGTTCACAAACAAGTCGTCTCTGAAATCCTGCAGACAAGCACTCATCAATTAGCCTGGTCCTCGATGATAACGTCGCTGTTTTCACTTGCTGTTACATCACACTCCATTTCATTTACAAGAGGCGGCGCACGCTGTCTCTGTGAAAACGGTATAATGAAAGCAACAAGGATTCATCCTGTCAGTGTGTCATATTATTATAGCTATTACCATAGTAGACCTTTAAATATTAATAAAAACTTATATAAGCATGTGCGCTACTGTACATCCATGAGAAATCATTAACAGCCATCGCTCTGTATGCACTTAGTGAATTCCCTGGCCTTTAAGGAAACACGGCAGTTTGAAGAGCCCTTAAACAGAATGAAGATATGCAATTCTAACTCGCAGCCTCAGAGCCGGTTGTAAGTTTTAACCCGACGGGAAAAGGGGAGGTTCTGAGATCTACTTATACGAGACTTGAAGGTTCTAAGATCAAATTCCTCCGAGCCACGCAGGGCTTGTGAAGGGAATACTGAGATGGGCTCTGAGGCATCTTCTTTCCCCATCCACAGAACTAGGAGTGTGGGATTCCTCTTCTCCTCCACACAAACAGATCCATCTGACATGACAGACCTTAACCCCTGAGGGCCCACTTAACTCACTGCCACATTAATTGAATCTGGCCCTTGTGAAAGCACTAGAGAAACCCTACACCATGAAATCCAGTATAGAAAAAACAAGCGGATTTGGAGCAAAAGGGAACGCACGTCACGGGTTTGAGATTTGATGTGTTTTGAAGCCAATGAAGCAGAAGACTGTGATGTGTGTTGCTCAGATCATTAGGTTGAATCAGCTGAGATTCATCTGAAAACGCTGCTTTATGGGGCAATTCTCACAGCTAGCTGGTTACATCTCATTGTCTCTCCGTCTCTGCTGTCTACATCCTCCCTCAGAGGCTGCTGCAGGTAACGGAGAGGTATTCTGAGTATATTTCTTGTTCCTTCAGCGATCTCCATGGAGATAAAGTTGACCCCCTTGCTATGTAATCATCCTCCTCCACTTCGCAGGTGAGGGAGGTAAGGGCGTGATCTTGGAGAACATGGCGAGAGCATGTAAGCTTTACCGATACACACAGAGATGGAATAAGACACACGCAACTCTCCGCAAACACATTCCTTCCGTTCACCTCAATATAACCCCAGTGTTTACTCCGAGAACAACATTTTCACTCTGTCTCACTCCCGTCTGAGGATTAATTCACTAGATAGAGGCTGATAATATAGACCTACAGAAATCTGGGGCTCCTCCTTTTACAAATGTCAGATAAAGTCATCATCATCATTTTATTACACAAAGCCGATTACTCCTCCAGCCAGGCGCGTATGGGGATAAAAGTGGGGATCGGGTGGAGAGCCCTGACACAAATTGGATTTCCGCTCTCCTATATCCTTAAATATAGATTTATTATCCATTAACACACCAGTATCCCCAGCTAGTTGCAACACGGGGATTTACTCTAATGAATAGAAATCATGCAGTGTATAAAAATGTATTATTTACTTTCTGTGGCTTTATTGAATTTGGAGCAGAAAAAATGCAAATGTGTGAAAAGGAGCAGGGAAAGTAGTTTGTTTTTCCCACTCAGTGTAATTTTGTCACAATCTGCTGTAGTATGGAAATCCAAATATAGCATGAACATGACTTTTTTTATTCACAACAGTAGAAGAATTGTTGTTAATGTTGACTGATTGACAGATACCATTACATTCATGTTATAAAGCAGGGCTGTACAGTGCGACATATATGCACTGGTTTGTGCGATGAATTCAATTGTTCTACTTGGTAGTTGTAGGCAATCGAGCGATTAAAACGCATGTCTCCGCCTGTGTAGAGTGTAGAAAAATAGCAGTTACTGGATGTTACTTCAGTTCTGTAAGTGCGAGACGGCGCCCGGACGCGGGCGAGAGATGTGACACGAGACCAGATTATCATTTTATTTTATAAAAATGCAGTACAGTGACGAAACAGCCATTTCATACATCAGAGGTAATATATCGCGTTCCTGCTGATGTGCATTCAGCCCTCGCTGGTTCATGTGAGCCAGCCGTCACTCGGTTTGTCACACTACAGAATCCAGTCTGCAGTGTAGTTCATACACTTCACTGAAAAATCAGATAATTGTAGAATAACATTGGGCTTCATGGTCAAGAACAGTCTTTTTATCACATCTAGGCTTCAGTCCATAAACTCTCTCTCTTTCTTTCTCTCTCTCTCTAGTCCAGTCTTTGCCAAACCTCCAAAATTTAGAGTAAGCTCTAGTTGCCAGATCAATTTTATGATCAATAGCTATAACCAAATCACACATTGTATTGTACAAATTGCCTTCAAGTGTTAGTGGACATCGGCAGTAATCACAGTTACCTTATGTACTTTATAACTGACTAGATTGTAGCCTACTCTCTCCAGGGGTCTGTCTGACTGTCCGTTACTTTCCGATTCAGTGACAAACTTCCTCTAAAACACCTCAATGTTTTCATGAACAATAGAGTCCACATCACAAAGAATAATGAACTAATACATGTGATAATAAACAGATAAGAAACAAAGCAAATCCTCTTTACCACCACGAATACTTGTGTACTATACACATATAGTTGGCATCCCAGTAAGAAAAGGGAAACACTGTAGTTTTAAAACTAAGTTTAAACTTTGTTTTTTTATCAATTGACATGTTTTTATAATACCTTGTTTTAGGAGATGCTGCAGTACCCTCAGTGACCCTACTTCCCGCATCCATGCTATGTGCATAACAGGGTTTCCCCCAGTGTATTGCAAGCCGAGTGGCCGACCGGGACCTAAGCTTCAGGGAATTTAAAAAAAAAGAAGTATTTTAAAGATGTTTTTTTTTTTTTTTTAAACTACAGCTGCAGTGGGTTAGCTCGGTTAGAAACATAGATATAATGATTGGAAAGCTCACCAGTGACATACTGTATGTTGGTGAAAACATGAACGCACTATAGGAAAACAGCAGGTGTGAGATCAGTGTTCTTTACCCTCATGCTTCCAATATAACAAGCTGATGTTACCTAGCAACTTTAACTGTCAGTAACTGATACACCCCATGGAATCTATGTTAACGCTTTTTTAAAATCTTTGCAGAAACTACATATAGGACTCCACCTTAATGCTGCTATCAGTCTGTCAAAAAAAAGACACTTGACTGGCGGCCCATGTCAAAGGATACTTGCCACCGGGCCTAACAATTTGTCTGGGGGAAACCCTGCATAAATAAGTATGATAATTAAATACATAGCTCTATATTTAAAACAATGTATGAATGGAAAATTACTTTTTAAATTGTATTTTGTATGCTCCACGCCCGCCCTCCCACACAGGATTTGAATAGTCTCAAACTACAGTATTCTTACTTGATACTTTTATACTCATGCCATAATTTTATGGTCTGTGCTACAAAACCTTCAACCTCTATAGTACCAGTGCTATGTGCAAAAAAGTGAACATACAGCCCAGTATATGTATAGTGTAATTTATTCCCTCGTTTTTTTAATGCTATTATTTTCTAATACAAAACCATGTAATTCTCAAATGAGTCAGATCTTTGCAGTGTGCATGTGTTGCATGCATAAGTGCATGTTTCTGCTATACATACTGTATATGTAAGTGTGTTTTGCGTGTGTGTGTGCATGTCACAGCGCCTTCCGGTGTGCCTATTCCCATGTCTCGGCGAGAGTGCGCCTGTATTGAGGGTCAGAGTTTGTTTCTATCCCTGGCTGGTTGCTGTTGGCAGGATTAGCGACAGGACAAGATGTTCAGTAAAAGCCCTCAGTTAGCTGCGCCAAACATTGCATAATGCTCCATTTAGCACAGCACAAATTTGAGGATTTACTCTCGGACCTCTGACCTATCTGTAGGCCCTTTTTTGGATGGATCAACCTTCGATGCGTTTTTAGCAGATGGATAATGTTTGTGGTGATTTTCCTTGGCTTAGCGGCTAAAATATGTTTTTGTTTCTGTTTGTATCACAGATAACAGGAGAATCAGTAGCTGCTTGTTCTAGCTTATACATTTACAACTGCTGCTACGTGGCTTATGCAGTATGCATACTTTACCCGGCGCTACACAGACACGCCAGGGCTGCCTCATAACAGCGTGGTTGCGGTACGTATGTGTACAACCTTTTGACTCCTACCTCGGAGAAAAATCTACCATTTGCCACTCGTCATTAAACATGAATCACAGACGCGAGAGGAGCGAGACGGAGAGGCAGACTCCTCGCTCTCAATCACCTGATAGTGGAAAACTAATGTCTGACTTCTCCATGTCTCTGCAGCGCTGAGCAAAGTGATAGGCAGAGGGAAAAAGTCTAGTCGAGCAATAATTCAAAAGTGTAACCTCGGGCTATCCGAGGACTGTGCAAACACAAGGGCCTATCAGGCTCAGTAGAGTCAACACCGAAGTATGTTGGAGGAAAAAGGCGATTTTCTGTATTTCCTGGCAGAGGATAGATGTGCGATTCTCACATAAAGAGGCTTTTTGGAATGTGAAAACGTCTCATTGTGTTGTAGGAGCTGTGTGTTTTTGTGTCAAGGATACTGGCCTTTCCATTCTCCCCAACATGATTTGCTTTTACTGTATATCACCGCGCCTCGTCCTTTCTTCACTTACTGTACTCTCTCATCTCTTTCGCCCATCCTCATGTTTCCTTCCTTGTGTCTTAGAACCGCATTTGTGTTTATCACTCCTGTTTCCTGCCCTGCCAAATTCTCCTCTCTACACTTTATTCTATCCCCGGGTACCTGGCTTTCTCTCCTCTCTCTCTCTCTTTCTCTCTCTCTCTCTCTACCTCCCTCCCTCCGTGAGATGACTCTAAGTCATCTTCACATAGAACTACTCTCATCTCCTCTCTCTCTCCATTCCAACCATCTCTTTATTGACTTCTACTTGTCCTCCCATCCATCCTTTCCATCTCTCCAGGCTTTTAGAGTGAATGATACAGATAGATGCTCTCTGCAGCCTTTCTCAAAGCTCTCACACACAATCAACAGCTCCTGCACTCAGCAGTCTACCTCTCATCTCATCCCTCTCTCTGCCTCGCACGCACGCACACACACACACACACACACACACACACACACACACACATGCTGAAAGACTGCGCAGGTCTCTTTACACCTGGTCTTTCCTGGATCGGAGAGGTGCAGGTTGATACAATGGGGGCAGCAAAACACTTCACTTGTTTTCATGCCGGCTATAGGGGACAGAGCTTTACCACCATTCCCTTGATAGATATATCAGGAAATTCTGAACTGAAGTACAGGTTGCTACTATAGGGGGGGAGAAACACATTTTGTTTTGTTATTGTTCATGATTTCGGTAATGCTGATGAATGTTTATTATGTTATACAGTGGTGGAAGAAGTTTCCAGATATTTTTACTAAAAGTAATAGAAGCCATTAGAGCTGACTTGAATACCACTTTTTGAGCTCCGGAGCTTCGATAGCATCAGACACGCAGTGCAGACACGCCTTTTTCTGCGCTCAACATTTCCTCTCCTCATCCCTCTACAGTATGTGCGAGTGTAAACGTACCTCAAAGTCACATTGTGGGCCCTCTCCCCCGGTGTTTTGAGTCTGCTGTCTCTGTGCATTTTGGCAGTGCCCAGCTCGCAATGCAGCCGGCGGCTTCCTCTCGGCCCTTTCGGCCAGAGCCCCACATGGGTTGCGTTCTGCGACATAAGCAATGGCAATGAGGCAATCTGGCGTTGGCTTGTCTCCATGACATGACTCAGGAAGGATTCAGCCAGACATTTTTCCATTCTCGGCTGAGATCTACAGCATAATGCTGCAACATGTGTCTTTAGGTTTAATTAGAGGCATTCATATGTAAGGATTCTGTTATTCTACACTATTGTTGTTTGTAATCTTATTTTTTTATTGAATAAGAACCGTTTTCCAAAATGTTTGGTGTGTTTATGCATGTTTATAATCTCGAGAAGATAAAAAAAAATGAATATCCAAATCTCATAATTGAAAACTGAATACCTACTGAATGAATGAATAACCTAATAGTTGAATAATAAGGACCAGCCCCAGTAGACATACCACTGTTAAAATACTTCATTACAATATAAGTATTATCAGAAAAGTGTACTTAATATATCAAAAGTTGTTATTATGCAGCAGGACAGCTCCTGTCAGCGTTCAATCCTTATAGTATATTGGATTATTATTACGGAGGCATTAATGTACTTTATAAGCTGCATTTCAATATTGTGGCTTGGTCAAGGGTCAGCTGATTTTAATTGCAAGGATTACCAACTGGGCAAAGAGGGCAACTGACTGAAACCTTCACGGGCCCTAAAGACCCCTGGTTTACTGTGTGGCAAAAACTTTGTAGTGATTTGATTCATCACACATTCATTTGGTCATGTTTGGTCCTAAAATGGTGAAAAATGTCGATCTGTGTTTCCCAAATCCCCAAGATGACGCCCTCAAATGTCTTGTTTTTTTTACAACTCAAAGATATTCAGTTTACTGTCATAGAGGTGTAAAGAAACCAGAAAGTATTTACATTTAAGAAACTGGAATCAGACAAGTTTGACTTTTTTTTTCTTAAAAATGTACTCAAACCGATTAATCAAGTATAAAATAGTTAGTGATTATTTTATATAGTTGACAACTGATCAATTAATCGATTAATCGTTCCAGCTTTACATGATGTCAAACTAGAACCACGCTAACTAAAATATGTCTCCGTGAAATGTAATGAATTAGAAGTATAAAATAGAAGAACAACAATACTTAAGCAAATGTACTTAGTTGCTTTACACCACTGATTTTATGGTTCTTACACTATGTTTGCACAACACTGGCCTTACACACACTTAAACCACACTGTTACTTTTATATACATACCTTATATATAGACCTATATATATACTGTATATATTTCAGTGTACTCACCGTAACCTTCCAAATAGAATAATCTCTATAACACTAATTCGGTGTCACAGTTATGGTCATTTGTCTAATGAGATTGCGTCTTTCACTTCAGCTGTCGTTTGGCATTAGGTCATTGTGTCATGATGTAGCGTATCCCTGCACCAGTTTCACCTGGTTTCTTAACAGCATTTACACCGAATGATCACAGTGTGATTCTCTTTGTATTGATCGTCTTTAGGATCCCGAAGCAAGACGTGAAATGACATTATCCTGATTAAGCTAGGTCTGCCTTGGATTCATGTTTCCCAGACAGCTGAGCCTGCAGGAGGTTAAATTAACATGTCACTCTGCTAAAACAGCAGATTATTACATGTACTGTAAAATAGATATACCCCCCCCTCTCTCTCCCTCTGTCTTCTTACACACACACTTCCTGCTTTACACCATAAGCTCCTGCGGTACACATCAGGCTGCGATGATAAACGAGCCCTCTGTCTTTTACAGTGTGATAAAGCCCCCTGTCTGGGCTTAGATAGGAAGGTTATTGTTGGAACGCCATAACCTTTTATTTCATCTGCTGTAAAAAGAAATCAATTAAGAGCTAGGTAGGATCCTGCCTTGCTTTTAGCACAACTAATCACATTTTGCTCACCCACACTTGAGTTTTCTTTTTTTTTCCTCCATTTTTTTTTTCTCAGCGCATTTTTTTCTTCTAATTCCATCTTTTCATGGCTTTACCATTCCTTTCTGCTCTCACTCTCTCTCTCCCTTTCTGTTTAATTTGTGACAGCAGGAGCAGTCAGTGCTCCCATTTAACCCAAGCCTGCAGCTTTAATAGCTTTAATCACTGCCTTCACCATGGCAACCTGTCCGGACAACCAGTCAAATCCCACCTGTGGTATTTTTTGTATACATAAGCCCGCCTCTAATTGCTACCAATTCCACGGAAAAAGCAGATTTCATTCAAATGAAAGGTACAAAGACTGATGTAAATAATAAAGGATTTGAGCAAGAGGAATTGTATTGAGAACATATTTAACTGATGAAATATCTCCAGGGACAATCAGTTTCTGACAAATCCTCCACAATAACGCAAAATTTCACACCACTTCACATGTCGTACCTGCAGAAGATAATCCACAGCAAAGCCTTGGGAAGATAACTGAAGCACAAACTCCAATTAAAAGCTACAGTAGTACAGTTGTAGACAGAATCGTCGCATGAGCTGTGTCGCGCCTCCAGGGCCTCGCGCCTGGCCTGCAATCCTGCAGGGGTTTTTTTAATAGGCTATATCATTTTTTTATGACTGTTCGTGATCCAACATGCTTTTAAAATGAAATCCCTTTTGTGTCAATTCTGCATAGTCAAGCTCTCTCTCTCTCTCTCTCTCTCTCTCTCCCTCGCAATTCAATTTTCAATTTCAATATGCTTTATTGACATGAATGTCAGATGAACAATATTGCCAAATCGTCAAGGATAATACAATTCAATAATGAGATTTGAAATAGAAAACATAAAAAATTAATTAAGTAAACAAAATAAATACATAAAAGATTATCAGAAAATGGTAGAAAATAATAAACATTTGTTTTGCGTGTTTTTTTCTCTCTCTCTTGCTCTCACTTGTTATTTCCGATCTGTCTGTGGCATGGATGTATTAAAAGAACTGGATACAGCGTTGGAGGCGGGGCCCCGGTCATTCCTATAAGAGTTGCTCATTGACTCATTGGAGCCTAAATGGCTCGACTTCCGTCTGGAAAAGTACCTGGGTCTTGGGGGGATCTTGGGCAACTGGGACATGCGCAGTAGCTTCTGCTTGGTCACATGACTCGGTCACGGGGTCCCAACGGCACGCTGTCGTCACGGCTTGCGCTCCAGCCTAGGTCTGGGTCTCATTCACATGAACAGAGGAAGGGAAATAACTCTGGATTCAGCTATTAGTGCGTTTTACAACTTCAAAAACTTTAAAAACAGAAACTGTTCATACTGGGAAGTTGATTCACCTCAAAAAATATTATCCGCTGAATTATAGACGTCTCTTTCCCAATGTAAGTCTATGGGAAAAAGTATTTTTGGGCCGAACGGCATCACATGATGGACACGGAAGTTGTAGTACCGCCGTTTGGCCACTATGAAAGTCCAAATCGTCGACCGGCGTACTTCTTGGGGGCTTGGTCTGTGGGTTGCTACCGTTGGGTGTTGGGGATGGAATTAGGGCCGAAAGTTACAACCATGAAAAGCAAGCAGGCCAAGAAACTGAACTAAGTGATGTATTCTGTCTGTTTATTACACAGCATCGTTGAATTCTCAATGTATCAGTTATTTCTCTATAGCAGACCGTTGCTACGTATAGCAGACTGTTGCTATGGGTGCAGTTCTGATGTCCGACTCTAGTGGACCGTTTTTGTGTCAAATTATTGATATCTTAAGTAAGTAGGCGTGTAATAAGCGGGATAATGTACAGTAATCCCCGATGCCCTGTCAGGGATTCTTTCACAACAATGACCGGCTCGCTGTACATTATCCTTTATCCCATCTATCAATGTCCTCTGCTCTGTTTCAGGACTACAGACAGCGCCGCACCTTCACACTCACCACTGGCCCTTACACACAACAACCAGTGCTGTCCATGGTTCTGAAACAGCAGCTCAGCACTAGTCACATGTATCTCAGCCAATAATTTGGTTGTTTTTGCTATTTTCTATAAATACGTAAAGCTTAAACTGGGGGGGCAAAAAACACAGCTGAGGGGGCTAAGCCCTCTTAAGACCCCTCGTTGCACCGGGCCCCAGTCAAACTAGAATAGCTCCGTGTGTGTGACCATGATTCATGCTCATGCATGTCAATGAGCAGGGCCTCGTACCCCCCCCTGCAACCACCCTGGATTCCCAGTAGTGTATGATCAGTTGCAGTATTTCAGGATGGTGCACCAAATTGTGCATCCATCCTGTATTTGTGTACTCCATTAGTGCTGTAGCTGCCGTCTTCAAAATAAGTGGTACTCTCAAAATACACTCGTTCTCTTTCAAGAAAAATATCATATAGTTGGACCAAGAAACAGAAATGCAGAAATGTTTTTGGAAATTCTGTTTTTTAGAGAACAGAGCACAACTTTTTTTGATTACTACTTCTGCATCTGGAAAATAGTTTAAATGCCATACAATTTGTGTCAAATCAACATTACTGAATATAAAGTTAACACACAATAAGGAGTAACCTTGACAACATGAATTTTGAAAGAATAATTCAACATGATGGGATTTATTCTCTTTTTTTAAATGAAAGTTAGATGAAAAGGTTAATAGAGTGGTATCAACCTGTTCTATGTAATGCAATTTTCATTTCTCAAGCAATTGACTGACACACAATCGTTCTCCTCCCATGACAGCCATAAACATAACATTTTATAATATAGTGTCTAGTTAGAACACACTAGATTTGGATGTGGCAAACAAACCTTGTGTGCAGAATTATTCAGAATGACTGCGGTGACTCTGGTGTTGTTCTAATTAGCACGTACCTGTACGACTTCTCACTTTTTTCCCTCCATTTTCTTCCCTGCACCTCTTCACCTCACGCCACCTCTGCACAATGCACCCTGTAACCTTTTCCTGTTCTTTTTCCTCTGTGTTTGCACAGACATAGAGTCCATATGCTGCCCTGCGGTCTGATAAGAAAAACAAAACAAAAAAGCAAGTTCTCTCTATTTTTATATGAATAAGCAACTAAAATCTGAGAAATAATATCTCCTACTGTGTTGTCTCCTCACCACACCCCACAATCTTTTTTCAATTCTCCGCCACGACAAAGAAACTGAGAAAACTTGTGAATGAGCCGAGCTGGCGTGGTGCCTGACCCCTCCTCTGCAGAGCACCGCATTTCTGTTTATCATTCACTCTTGTTTTGCGCCAACAAAAATATTTCCTATCCCCTACCTTAATTCTCCATTCTTTCCCTGTGCCTGGCCTCTGTCTCTGTCACTGGTGCGCTCGCCTATCCTCCCTCACCCCCCCTTCTTCCTCTCCCTACCTCGCCATCTCTGTCACTACATTCCTCTGCCCGTGTCTCCCGGAGGGCAGGAAGGAAAGAGAGGTTTTAATTAGGTGAACACATCGTAGCTCCAGGGGAAGCAGAGATGGCGCGCCAACACGCGGCCCGCTACTTAAGGCACCCTGACCCAGCCGAGGAGTGTGGCGATCGGGGCGGAGAGCCTCATCTCACCCATTCCCCGGAGGCCCTGGCACCGCGGCCTCGGCATGGTTCCCAGATCTCTCCATCTTGTTTGTGTCAGTGTTACAATACAGATTCCCATCAGCAGCAGTAATGGTTGTCTAATAGGGCACTCCAGTCCTGCCTGTGGACGGTAATGAGGACGGCTGCCAGCGCGGCACAATCGCCCTTGCCTTCCGCTGCACGCGTGTGCGCCTGCCTGTCTTTGGCGCTTTCATCAGGGAGGGGAGAAGTCCTCCCTTTCACACAACCCTCTTTTTTTTTTTGCTCTCAATTCCTATCTTACACAAAAAACAGTCCCAGACTAATTCCATCAGTCACCCTGAGATTGTATTACATAAGCAGAGTCAAAGACTCAGTGGGAGTTTGGCCTTGGGGTAAGTCTGTTTGCTCTACCTTAGATACCCTATAGTGATAGTCAGGGGGGGAACAATTACATTCTAACCTGCAGCGCTGTAGAAGAGTACTTATATTTCCCCTTTCATCTTTCCCTTCTCTGTCTTTCTCTCGCTCTTGCTCTGTCTCTATCCGTCTTCATTAGCATCACAGTATGGCTGTATTTATCGTTCTTGGAGAGGATCAGTGGCCTGCCTAGGGGCTGGTGTGATCAAGTTAAAAACTCACAAACACACACACAAATCCTGTCAGGTCCTGTACGTGACACGACTCTATACATACACACAAAAGACCCTAAGGGTATTGAATCTAATGAGGACACTGGTCTAGAGCGGGGTTACCATAACAAGCTTAGCTCAGTGTGTGCGTTCAGGCTACACACGGCTCTTCCACGCCGTCCTTATCAAGTGAAAAGGGCCCTTTGAAGCAGTAAAGATACCATTAGCTGGCCTGCAATCTGCTGGTGAGGAAAAGATGGCGAAAGAAGGACGAGGTGAGCGAGATCAAGAGATGTATAAGCAGCGCTTTCATCTCTGGGTTTTTCAGGTATCTTCTACATTCTGTTCACGTCAAAGGCAGAGGCCTTTATGCACACACCAACTCGCCGGCCCAATTATGAAACCCAAACATCAAAACTGAGGGGTTTTCTTTCCTCGACAGCTGACTTAAAATGCTACAAAGCAATCTCCCGTATCCTGATTGGAAAAGGTACGGGCTCCTGATTTGAATGGAAAGATATATGTATGGTGTTCTTTTTAGTTAGCCACTTGTATCGCTTTGTTTTTGAGTGTGGAGAAACTACGGCCGCACACTTAATCGAATATTAATCACGACTTTGGCTTCCCACAATTATATGAACATGATCGACTGCGATATTGACGTGTATGTATGCATCGCTCATAGAAAACGCCGCTGTATATTAAGGATGTGCATTCCAAGCAAAAATACTATTTGTAAACCCCGCAGCAGCAGAAGCAGTAGTAGCAGTAGTAGCAGCAGTAGTAGCAGTAGTAGCAGCGGTAGTAGCAGTAGTAGCAGCAGCAGCAGCTACACGGGGAGAGAGAGACATTGTGGGGGAAAACGACATGTAGGGTCGGCACATTTTCCCATCCAACGCTAGGGATTAAAAGTTTATTTCAACCATATTGTTGGAACAGTGGAAGAGGCAGGTGGAAAGACAAACCAAGATGCTTTTGGTGAGTTTTATTTTGTTTCTGTCAGGTTTGAATGACGATCTGTTCCGCAGCTCGAACAGCTAATCTACCTGCTGAAACTACTAGGGGCGTGGCACCACACACACACACACACACACACAAAAGGGCGGAGCTGAACGTGCAACACACGTTTTACCGGTAGTATCGTTACTACCTGCAACGGTTCAAACAAGGGAAAATATATATATTTTAAGACAGGATGAATAAACTAGTCGATCTTTTATAATTTAATAACTATTCAAAAAATAAGAAATCATGACCCATCCCTACTGTATATTAGAGATGCACTGACTGATCAGCTTTCTGATTTTTTGCCGGTTACATTTACACACGTGTGCAGCGACTACATAATAGTTTTACCTTGGCATTCAGAAGCACAGACAGTGAGGTCGCAGCCTCACACGCACACGCACACACACAGACACAGGCACACACACGTTGGTGTAAAAGTTCTTCAGCTGAGTAAAGAAGACATAAACCTGCAATTTGTCTAAAATAAGCCGTGGAGGAACAACATTAAAATGTTTGGAACAACTAACTTAATCAGACACTTATTATATTGTAATTCATTCCCATGATGCAGCTCAGAGTAATCACAGTGACCTGCTCCTCTGCCGACGGCACGGAGCTAATGTAGTTAATGTAGGTTCCATTGAGTTACATTATGGTGCGTTCAAGCTCTACTGAATAAATAAGAGCATTGGGTGATGGTAAATTATAACGGCATCAGGATGTGTTCAAATGAAATCTTGTGAAATGTAGTTTTTGACGAGAAACTTGAATAAATCCAGTTGTTTGACCGAGATGTTTTCACAGCAATGTAAAATAGATATTAGAGAGGGAATTATGACCTGGTTAACTTCCTAACACTACCTCTAATGCCAAGTTTTTTTTAATCAAATCAAACATTTAAATAAAAATGCAATCATTTACTTCCTAATCAATTCAATTGTGTGTTTTTATGCAAATAGCCACTATAAATGACAATAATAAAGTAAAAGGTTAACTCAGGTGAAGAGGAACCTTATTTGAAGTCATATTTTGATCCAAAGATTTCATCAGCAGGAATGTAGCACATAACATGGAAGTGAAAGCAGCGCTCTGTTCATTTAAATGTGAAAGTGCAATCAAAATATTTTGTCCCTAAAAATCAATGAAATAATCCTGATAAATAATAATCTCAATATTTATCAAAAGAATCGTGATCATCATTTTGGCCATAATCTAGGAGAGACGCACTAACCAAAAATATGGATTTCTAGCAGATGATTTACAAATTCACCACCTCCACTCACTGACATCTAAAAAGCCAAAGCTAAAGCCCTTGAGTCACTTTACTCTACGTAAACTCTCCCCTCTGCTTCATCATTCTTTAATTGGGGCTGTTAATTGCTTCTTTAATGGCTTCTCCTGGACCCAGAACTGGCACCGTGGGAGACAAGAGGCCAAGGATGGCTTATGTCACCCTCACTTGGAAGACACAGAACCGGACAGGGAAACGCGACCCCATTGACCCGGCAGCTGGAGGCTGAACAACATCATCAGCCTTCAGGGTCAGCTCACTCTGGCAGCGAGCAGAATGTATGCATTAAGTAAAACAAATGGTAATTTCCTCCATAGTCTGCTGAGTACTAACAGTCATTAGCGTGGAGATGAACTTAAAGATCCCTCTGGAATGTGATCATTATCGCGGAGGCAAAGTGAAATGCCTGTGTTTGGGCTTACTGTATACTGTACATCCTGACCTTTAGGTGAAAGCAAGTTGGCTGCAGGCAAAAAAACTTCTCACTTTACCCAGAGCACTCATAAAGCAGTACACTTCTGCTATTAGCATGACTAGCTTTTTCTCTGGAAGTGTCTTTTGGGGGCATTTGCTCAAGTTATGACTGATCTCTAAAACTGAGAAATAAAGTTTCAATGTTTGCTCATTAAATCTGCCACCTGGAATGTTTGAGCGCCTTGATCAAGTCGTTTCCTCTCACCCAGTGATTAAAATGCAGCGCACGAATCTTTGGCCAGAAATGTCAAAGTGCTTGTTGCGTTCCCACTCCATAACCACCGTGTCATATCTGACCTTTTCCCTCCATCACTGTCACCGCCACTCACCGTCTCGGTATCAAGCCGACGTTGTACACCTGGAGGACCGACTGACTTAACAGCAAGACGACGTGTTGACAAACTGAGGGGAAACAACCTTTTGAATGAAGATCAAACTGCCATTCTCTGTTGTCGAAGCTGATTTATCAACGCCCTGTTAGCGGAAACTGACAAGTGCAAGACACGTTGCAACCTGGAAATTGTTGATGCTGATTTGAGATGCAAACAAAAGTGAGTTCCTGATGAAAAAGTCCAGAAAAATACTTTAAAGGGCCAGCATTACATCTCTAATACTGGGTCCATACAATTTAAATTCGGAGTCATCGGTGCACAACGCAACTGTCATTGCTAGTCTCAGACCGACCAGACCATTTGCTCATATGCAGTCAAATGGAGTTGTTGATGGGACAGAGGATTGAGAGATGGCGGAAGCAGAAAGTCCAACGGCCAAGCAGCACCACATACATCTGCTCGCACACTTTCACTTCATGCATGAGCCGATACGTTTCCTTATTAGAAAACGGCTCGCTTCTCCAATTTTTGTTTAATTCCTGTTACGGCCAAAACCCAACTATGGCGGGTGGGGGAATGCCTCAACTTCCTGTTGCAGCCTCTATAGACCCAGCGCTCCACCAGCCCGCTGTGACTCCTGGCGCTGAGGGTTTACACTGACTGAATGCTAGTTGCCATAGATAACCACTAACTGAAGGTCCGTCTCCCAGAGACGCCGACTGTCCTCCTCCTGCCAAAGTGGTCTCCTAGTGGCGGCAAGGACGAAACGAAAACATGAGTTGTCTTCTTGTTTCTGCCACTTTGGATTTCATCCAATAAACAAACTATCAAACCGTACACAGACCCTGTTCAACTAGGGATTATGTTAGCGAACATATGGCAGATTTTTGCCGGTATCACGTGTAGTTGTCCTGCAGATCAAATTATCAACGGCCAAAATGTCCGTTGGGAAATACAGAGACGCGGAGGGCCCGCTGCGCTCGCTGTGAGTATGTATATGTTTGAGAGAGACGTAGAGGGGGGAAGAGAAGGTGGACTATCGCACGCAATGTTGACAGCCCTTTGAGCCACACAACACTATTTTGAATTTGACAAATGTGGAATTTGGACCAACCAGCCTATTATTTAATTTCTTAGACCGCTTCTTCATTTAAGTTATTTTCAAAGAATGGCAAATCTAAGCTGTTATATGGCTATTTAAAAACATATATCAAGTAGTTGAGTGGCACTACAAGACAGGACAGGCCGGGGCTAGCTGGTTAGCATGCTCATTTCAGTAGATATCTCTGTAGACGTCTTTAACATAACCTCAACACTGTAGCCTCTTCACATTCTGTTGATAATGTTTGTTCATTTTTCTAACGTTTTAAACTAAAATTATGGCCATATCTTACACATTGCATATTTTAATGATGCTATATATCATTTACAGAGCCCAGGCTATAAGTAGAAATCACAGCTTTTACAAGCATGTAAATGCTGCCTCCAACACCAGATGTAATCCACACACAGCTGCCTTAAGTTTGCTCTAAATACATTTTAGTGTAACACATTTTTTTTTTGCATGTAGAACAACTCTCACATCTGTTGAAGGAAGAAAAGATGCAGTTTCAACAAATGAGCGGTTTAAATGGAGCGCAAAGCGGAGAATAGAATCGGAGAGTCCCGCTCCGCGTGCTGCATGCATCAGCTTTGATTTCATTTGATCATAGAAAGCAATCAATAGCCCATCACAATGTTCCCCTATTAATCTCAGATCCAAATCAATTCAGTTTGTATTCCCATACAAACTCAGGTAACAAGATTCTCCACACAATGGTAGGCACACACTAACTGCACAATTACCCATTCAGCACTGGGCACTCACTCACAGATATAAACGAGCTGTCAGAAAGCCACAAGAAAACTAATTGGATTGAGAAAAAAATGAACAAGCATTTTGTCGTTTGGTCAATACTAACAGCATGGATTGGGAGTTTTACATAAAATCTACTTAGACTTTGACAATAGCCAATTGACGCGGCCTTTGGGGGGTAAATACAATCTCTGTTGTTTTGTTTTCTCTCTTGGCTTGGTTTTAAGTAAACATATTTTCAAGTGCAGGCCTGGGAAAAAATGAAAAGGAAAGAGGTCCCCGTGGGTAGAAAGCAGATGTGATCAGTACAATCTTAACCCATGAATTAAACACACACACACACACATACATACACACTCAGGATTGTTCAGGACAAATTTAAGTAGCTCTCAAAGTCGAATAATGCCGTACAAAAGGATTAAATTGTAGGAAAGTTAAAGAGAATAACAATCTGACCTCTGGAGGACAGAGAGAGAGAGAGAGAGGTGGAGGTTGGAGATATTGAACATCTAGCATAAACATATACAAGCAGACAATTAGCACAATGATTCAATTTGTGTCAGCACCAGTTTTTCCAATGTCCAATTTCTTCTTCTGGTGGCAATCCTCATTGTTTCTATTGTCCTAAGATCCTTTGAGGTTGGATCTCAAATGGCGGCAGTTTCAGCTGCAGTCTTTATTATGTAGGTTACATCACAATGGAGCCATGCAGTCATTATTTGTCTTTTGCCAGACACTCACAAAATGCATTTTTAAGTCAGAGTTTCAAATCTCTTAAGGATTAGTCTAGTTAAGTCTAAGCAAAGGATCACCAAGATGGCTGTAAAACTGCCTTAATACATTTTGTGGCCACTGGGGGCAGTGCAACATGCTATGACACTGACATATTATCACCCTATAAAGTTGTTAGGTTGAAGATTTTAGCAAACAGTTGCTTATTTACACATCTAGCAGACATGGAACAACATTAGTGTTTATTTGTTGTGTTTGTGTCCACCTGATGAATGTAAATCCAATATTTACTCTTTTTTTGCTTCAGTTTGGTCTCCACCAACTCCTGAGAACAATATCTGGCTCCCCTCCACAGAGCTGAGATGAACTGCAGAGTTAGGCCTGTAGGTTCATTACTGAAGCCGGATTTCCACCAAATGTGGACTTTTAGTCCTTGGAACTACTTTTCAAGGAACTAAAAGGTTCCTTCAGCCCACAGTTGTCAGCGTCTCCACCATTGAGATTAGGCAAATTAGTTTGCTGACGTATGAAAAAGCAACATGACGTGGGACGAGGGTTGCTGGTGGTCACAGGGTTAAACACACTCTGCAGCCTGCAGTTCAGTGTGCCAGTCTGTTTCATCTAAAAAAAACATGCTGAAAAAAATAAGCGTTAGATTTGTCTCACTGCGATGACATTTACTGTTGCATAGTATTTACTGATGCACGTTGGATGTAATGAATGAAATGCAGAGGTGGAAAATGAAACTAAGAGCCAATCAGAAAATAACTTTTCTTTCTCTCATTCACAGCGCCGCCCTCTTCCAATGTTACTGCTCGCCCTCGCAATTCCTCTCTGTCTTTTTTCTCTGTCTTTTTTTTTTTAATGAGTTGGGAGCCAGACAGCAGAGCCTAACTTTAGTTTCAATGTTATCAAGCAAAGAGAAATGTTCTCCCCTCATCTTAAAATGGTCCTAAATCAATACTAGAGTACTTCCTTGTTTAATAATGAAGCGGTACACAAGTTGAAGCCGTTGAAGCAGCGGTGATGTGTGTGTATGTGTGCAATGGACTACTACCCTCGACCAGGGCCTTTTTTGGGGGGTAAAATGTCCCCGGAATTTAATATAGCCCCTGGTCCCTGCGGTCGAAACGCAATGAGTTCCTCAAAAGGGGAAATCCAGGGGAAAGTTCCTGTGGTGGAAAAGGGGCTTTAAGTGCCATCTTTCACATTACACATGCTGTAGTTATTTGATCCACTGTTAACATAAAAATATAGATTAAAAAGCTTTAAAAGAAGAGATGTCTGTTTCAAAATAAGCACTATCATTAAGTAACTTTACACTGGAGATGAACAAAAGTTTAAAGCTGCTTAGCTTCTTTCACACTTACAAGACGGCAATGAAATATAGATAAAAGCACAGTGTCATCAGTCTCACTACAATATGCAGCTTAAGTAAGTAGGCCAGTGAACAGTTTTAATATTTATTGCAAACTAACCTATCTTAAAGTCTCTGAAAGGAGGATTTATTGCCATGAAGTCAAACAGCTTTTGAAATGGTAAAATTATTCCGAAGCACCAGTCGAAAGAAGTTAACGAGCCCGACGCTGGCATTGGCTCAAGACTGACGCTAACATTAGCTAAAATGCCAACCTGACTGGATGTATTCCGGGGCCTTATAGAGTTATAAAAAGTTGATGGGGTGTTTTTCACAGTCTGTAACAATCGTGGATCCAGTGACTGACGCTGCCGGCTGCAGTTTGATTCACTCATCTGTTCCATTTGACGTCAAGCCCCTTTGGCTTGACAGATGCGAGCGTCGAAGGAGGGCTGTTGGAGGGTTAAATCAAAACATCTTCACTCCTGTGGAGAGGTTCTCAGTGCCTTAGCGATTTCTCAAAGTCTCCCAAAACAAAAGACCCTTGTTCCAAGTCATTATTATCTAATCAGAGTTCAATCTGATGTCAGTAAACGGAGGCGTTACAAGTCTAAAGCCTATTCAGTGCAACTCATATTAGTCACCGTTCACCTTGGCTATACACATAACTGATATACACACGGTATATGCAATGACTATTATATAGACATAAACACAAAAAAACAATCCACACACTCACACACATAGTAGCAGGTGCTCTCTGTTGGATGTGGATGAAGACAGATGAGCGGTGATCATTCTCATTAGAGCAGTGATGAGCTCCCGTGAAGACATACACCTGGACCAGTGCACACCTGGGGAGACAAAAAGAACGTGTATGTGTGTGTGTGTGTATGTGTACGTGTGTGTATATATGCGCCTAAGTGAGAAGAAGAGACGAAAAGATTAGAGAGGCAAAAGAGATAGAAATGAAAGAGAGCGTGCGAGAGAAAGGATTATTGGGGATCCACCCAGCGCATAGACACGTACAGCAGGAGATAAAAAAGAGTCTCTATTGAATGGCATTTATAGGAGAGGCCGTTACGCTGATGGGCCAGTCAGTCCAATTCATTTTTCTCGCTATTACAAGATATATTTCTTATCAGTATCGCTACATATACCTTCATCCTACAAACCTGCAGACCGTCTCTCCACGGGAAGGCAGACGCACACACACGCTCGCTTTATCTCTGATGAACCTGTCTCTGAATGACTCCGGCCGCACGAATGTGTTGCGAACCCTATTTAATGTACCTCATTGAAGCCGGCGTCTGTGGTATAATGGTCACAGTGTGCGCGGAGGTTTGTTTTTCAGAGATACGCTGTAGGAGGAAAATGTGTTTAGTGACACCATCTGAGGCAATCCTGAGCCTTACATTGAAACATAACGTCAAAGCTTGGGCATGGCATAAATATATAATCTACAATAACAACACATATCTGAACTTGTAGGCCCACAATGCTTTTTCTTTTCTCTGTTGGAGGTGTCACATTGTTATAGCAGCTGTATCAGTAGATGTAGCATGCAGGAGGCAGATTTAACACCCCGCTTCCTGCTTACATCCTATTTCCGTGTGCGAGATTGATAAGAGTGGGCGGGACAAGGTCGGATAGGGAGACCTAAATCATTTGTTGATTGACGGATGCTGTCATCCAATTCCATTAGCTTTGTTCCTACACACCTTGGCGTTTGCTAATTTAATCTAGGCTCTGATAGAATGTAATTTGGTTAAAACAGGGCCCTTATTAATATTTCCAGAATCATTTTCAGCCACTGATGGGCAGAGGAACTTTCATTACAGGGAGAAATTACAAAGGCAAGGTGGCGTGGAAATGGGGAGACGGTGGATGGGGCTGGACAGAGATGTATGGGGGCATGGATGCAATAGCTGACATCGTTAGCTTCAATCAGTAGCCTGCATACAGGAAAAGAGACACACACACTGACCTACATGTGCAAGAAAGCTTATTCAGTGCAGGGGTGGAAAGTTACTAAGTACATTTACTCAAGTTCTGTACTCAGGTTCAGTTTTGATACTTGAGTATTTAGTACACTTGGGCGGCTGTGACTTAGGGGGTTGATCTGGTCGTTCTTTAATCACAAGGTTGGAGGTTCGATCCCCGGCTCCTCCTGTCCCAAGTTGCTCCCCGGGCGCTTCACAGCAGCGCACCTCTCCTAATGCTTAAGATGGATTAAATGCAGAGGTCACATTTCATGTATAGTAGCCTATGTATGTAACGATAAAAATATAAGTTTACGCTTTTTTTTTTACCCTACATTTGCTGTAATTACTAGTTACTCTTCTGATTAAGATTTTATTTAAAGACCATATAATAAGCTTATGAAATACAGTTGTTGAAGACCCATATGTGCAAAGATTATATTTAGTATGATAAGGACATGCCACAACATTTGTTCTGAATGGCCTCAAGTAGGGATGCTAATTTTGAAAAATGTTGTTAACCGATAACCGACCCTCATTAACTGATTATTAACCGTTAACCGACAAGATTTCTGCCTTACATGCAGCGGTGTGCCAGCTGCAGTGTAGGAGCTCAACAGACAACTGTACTGAGTCCCCAGTTCACCCGTCCGGGAGAGTTAACTCAGCAGCCACGGTGTTACGTGTAGTGTCGCGGACATGCAGCCACTTTCCCAGTAAAAGTCTCCACCGCACATTTAGTTTAGTTTAGCAGGTTGTCAGCTGTGTGTCTGCCCGGCGTAACGATACTTTGTCTACCCGGCATAACTTTAGCGAGTGTCTGACAAACAGTGTGTGTGTGTTCGTGCTACATTAGCAGCTGTAGAAGACAGATACCAAACATTTGATAATGCTCCTTGTAGTTTCTGAGATACAGCTGTTTTCTTATCATACTATATCTAGTCTTTGGGCACACTACTGTTTTTAACTAAAATATAATGGAGTATATCGCAAAATATAGTCCCATGTGTCCAAACACTAGATATAGTGTGATAGGAAACAATTTTCAGTCAAACAGTTTGGTAAAAGGTAAATAGACTTACATTTATATAGCACAGACCACTTTCGACCTCTCAAAGCGCTTTACACTACATGTCAGCATTCACCCAGTCACACAGGGGAGACTCGTGGGTACCCGTAGAACCCATTTTCATTCACATATCTTGAGGTCAGAGGTCAAGGGACGCCACTAGCCATGCCAGTTTTTCCTCGCCTAAATTTAGTCTCCTTTGTGACAAGCTAGTATGACATGTTTGGTACCAATGGATTCATTAGGTTTTCTAGTTTCATATGATGCCAGTATCTTCACTCTAACAACCTAAAAAATCGCAAGTTTCATTAATGCATTAAAGAAATTGGTGGTGTTAAAACAAATTTGCGTTAGCGCATTATTATAAATATTATTATTATAACTTTGACAGGCCTAATTTACACGTTAACTTAACTATAAGAGCTGGATACTTCTTCCACCTCTGATACAAACACCAATTCCCTTATATAAAATTGCAATCTAGAGGCCGGAGGATGTTTGACAACCATCTAGCTGTCAACAGACATAATAACCACCATAACAACAGAACATAATCCAAAAGGCTTAGGCTTCCCAAGAGAGAAAAATATCACCCTCTCCGCTCTGAGAGGACTATTCTCCTCTTCTCTCCCTCTATAGGTCCGAGCTATTACTGCCCTCCCCTTCGCCTCCTCTCTTTGTCTCTCCGCTTACTGCCGACAAAAAGGCAGAAAGAGCCATTTAACGCCTGACACGTCTCACATCTATAGATAGCATACATACATACATACATAACACACCACTACTGTGTATCACGCTGCATCCACGGCCAGCTAGCAGAAAGTCTCCTGTGTGTCATGGTGTGTGTTGTTTTTGCTTATAGCGCGGTATTCAAAGGAATCGGCAGTAAGGGGAGTAATATTCTGCAAGCTCAGTCGCACTTGTGGTGCATCCCGGCCCCTCGCCAGTCTTTGTATTCATTCTTCAATCTCCTTTTCTTCCGCTCCAATACTGACTTTGACTTGAGAAGAATGAATGTGTAGCAGGTAATCACTCTGGAAAAGATTAAATTTAGAAAGTCTCAAGTCTGGTTTGTAACTTTGTAACTTTTGCTTTAATTTTTCCTGCTGTAAAACTTGTATTCACTCATGCGCCTCGCATCTTTGC
Source organism: Sebastiscus albofasciatus (assembly GCA_916701655.1). Taxonomy (NCBI): domain Eukaryota; kingdom Metazoa; phylum Chordata; class Actinopteri; order Perciformes; family Sebastidae; genus Sebastiscus; species Sebastiscus albofasciatus. The sequence continues at coordinate 33,851 of CAKAOI010052718.1, forward strand.
CCCCCTGCCTCCTTCCTAACCTCAGGCTACATCCCAACCCCTCCCCGTCCCACCTTGTTCCTCTGCTCCCTACCGTCACCTCACCTTGCCCTTTCCACACCTCTGCTCCCTACCCACCTCCTGTTTTTCCTTCATCCCTCCCTCTGCTTCCCCTCTTTTCCTCCCTGCCCCAGGCCACCCCTCTTCTCCAGTCTCATCCAGCCTTTCGGGGATAAAGAGAATACAGAGGATCAGTTCTGCTCAGTGACCTTTGGAGGTGGCCTTCAATCTAAAGGTATGGCAGGGGAGGCAGAGCTTAGAGAGATTTACTGGGGTTGCCTACGGGAGAGAGAAGAAATTTCTCCCCCCGCCAATCCTCTGGAGGCGAAGAGAGGTGAGGCGGAGAAGAAGAAGAGGAGAGAAGTGAAGAGAAGAGAAGAGAAATTAAGTGTCTTTTCTGAAATAGAGACAGGCTGAACGCCGGGGCAGATCAGAGTAGATAAGAGGAAAAGAATGGCGAGGAGAGAAGAGAAGAAGTGCCCGCTGGTCACAGTGGGGCTGCGGTCATTTGTAGCACAACTGGAGGCTCTGACTGACCACTGAGAGGAGAGGACAGATGCATAGTACAGTATAGGATTAGAGAGACACATGTGGAGAGAGAGCATATCATGAAAGGAATGGGAAAAAAGGTATATCCTCTAAAAGACACGGTGCAAAGGGCGAAGCTGAAACTAATACGTTCTTCTTTGTTCGTGTCTGTATGATCGTAGCTTTATACATTTTACACCCACATCCTTTCAACTACATTAGATTTGTTCTATAGGAATGAGAACAGACATGCTCAAAACCTACCATTGGGACAGTTGAAGGTTAAAGCTGAAGAAATCCTACTGTGTGTGTGGGTATATGTGTGTACAAAACTGTCCCACGAGGGGTCCCCTTGCAGGTGGCTTTTAATTTTGGTCCAATTTGCATATATCCAATCAGGTAGAGTAATTGGGAGTGTGTGCGATAGCGTGGGGAGACCGCACACACACACACACACACACACACAGGCACGCAGAGGGCGTCAGTCTGTCCCGGGATGCAACAAAAAATTCGCCGCAGACGAGCTGATGACACTGATAATTGTGACACTGAGTGATGGCTCTAATCAGCAAAAGTATCTTCCTAATCAATTGACCTTCCCCCACCTCCCCCCTGTCTCTGTCTCCCAGGCTTCAAAACAACTCCTTGTCCCCGCATGAAAGGTGTCCACATTGGAAATGAGCATGAATAGCCTGAATTACAATTATTGACCTTGACAGGCGGCGGGAGACAAAGCCCAGCGATAAGAACCACACGGGGAGAAACGAATTCTCAACATGAAGCCGGATGAATAGGCGATGTCTGTCAGCTGATTTCAGCTTTGTCTAAAGATGCAAAATTGCAGTCTTTGTGGATTTCGTGGTGCAACATTGATTCAGAATATTTTTGCACAAAAGTCAGCGTCATTGAAATTTTACTTTTGGTTAAAAATGTGAGGAAAAAGCCTGTTTTTTTTTTAATACTCTCCTAAAAGTAGCAGCATAAAATCAGTTTCAGTGCTTCCGTTGTCTCACACTGCAACCATACTGCATACCAGCATGTCAGTTACAGTACATAATGTCACGGTCACTCGTAGATTTTACATTTTTAAGATAAAGTGATGTATGTGGGAGGAAACCGGAGTACCCGGAGAAAACCCACGCTAACATGGAGAGAACATGCAAATTCCACACAGAAGGGCTCCAAGCCACGTTTGAACCTGCGATCCTCTTGCTGTGAGGTGACCACCATGTCGCCCCAAAAGTCTCATTCATTAAAAAAAAACAAGTGCAGTGCCCGTTCGGAGCGGGCAGATTGCCTGGAAGCCCTGCCCCTGCTTCTGCACAGAGTGCTGTTCGCTTGTGTATTCAAATTCTATTGATATCGCATATCCAAATTGCACTAAATTCGACAAAGCACTCCATGGGGTCCCAAATAATACACCCATCAAGTGTGATGTCGATTGGATGAGCGGTTCTTGAGATATAGACGAAGGACAGACGGACAGACAGACAGACAGACAGAAATTCTTCACTTTATAGTTAGATGAATTATCACAAAGCTGATAAAACAATTTTTTGTGAAAAATTGGCAGTTAGGAGATACATGGTTTTCATAGGACAGCGAAAATAGTGTTATAATTACTTGAATTAATTATTCTAGATCAGATTTAATGGAACTTTAATGGTACTTTTGTGAACTATTGCAGCAAGAATGAACACGTTATAAATCAATGGTATTTTCAAAAACAAAACAAAAAACAAATCAAACAACACTGATGTAAAATATGTGGCATAACTCGAACATCAATTTTAAGTGGAATTGTTATATTATTATATATCGTCTTATTTGCAATCGCTCAGAAAAATTAATCAGCAGTTTAGGGATATGTCGCTGTAAAGATTCGCATTAAATACTGATCTTAAATTAAACAATAGATAAAAAACTATTAATATGCTATTGTTAGATGGATTTCTTTTTTCTTTTCAAAAATACATTTTAGCATTTTAAGGACAAAAAACACACACATGACATCATTATCCATTGACTAATTTTGCTGAGTAGTTGTATTAGTTTCTTTAAGAATTCAGCATCAGATTTTCTGCAGATGAGGCATTGTGGCATATTTAATACTTGTTTTAATATGCTTTCAATGTTTTTTGCTTGTGTCTTTCATTTTGGCGCTTGATAATATATTCCGAAAATGTATCTAATGTACACTTTGCCTCATTTTTATGTGGTGAAATGTTATTAAAAATGTACTGTCAGAAAAAAAGTAAGTCTAGCAGCACCTTTGGCTCCTGAAAGTGCCCAGTGTGCCATGGCTCCCACTTTGGAATTGATATAAGGGACATAATATAACAATGAATTTAGAAAGAAGGGATGCATTGAGGGAAATGTAATAAAGATATTATTATGAACAAATATACAGTATATGGTTTCAATTCTAATTTAATCCTCAGCCTATTTGCACTAAAACTCAAGACTCCTTCATATGCTGCCAGTGAAAGACATAGAGGATTATACTGGAATATTCAGTGTAAGGATGCTTTGGCCAGGTAAACAAATTATTCGCTTGTTTCCAATGTGTAACTGCATAAATCAGAAAGACAAAAGACATGACCAAATTTCCAGAAACATCTAAAGTGTATCAGCAAAACTTTCCGGAATATTTACATAAACAGGAATGCTCGTTGTATTCGTTCCAGCTCTGCAGTTCAACTGCGGTTTCTTTCTCTGGAGGCATGATGAAAAATGCATATGGTTGGAATGACAGCTAATTTCGGGGAGAGTGACAGAGTGTGTGGATTGTAATACTCTGGAGAAGCCTAATCAAAAGGAGAAGGGCCGGCTTGAGAAGAGAGAAACACTGAGAAAACCCATAATTACCAACAGCCAAGCAAATGGGCCATCTAGGCACACAACCACTTAATTGGTAGTTAGGATTTTCTGTGGAAAGGCACAAAAGCACCAGAGATAATTTCTTAATGGGGGCCTATTAAGTCTGAGGATCTGGCATTTAGGGCTCACATAGAGGCAAACACAAATATACGCACCGCACACACTAAAAACCCACACTGACAGACGCACACACACTTGCACTAAGCTCACCAAGACACACTCTGGCTGTCCACTGTCCACTCACACTCACACACTCACAGACCTCTCATCGCGGAAAACAAGGTCGGTAGGTACAGTATCTCTGCGTCTTTAAAAAGCCTTCACTAGCACAGTTAACTGTTTTCAAAAGAAGCGTGTAATAGCATGTACAGTAATTTCCTGCCTTCAAGTAGCTTGATTATAAGTATTAACAGGTAGAGGGGCAGATCATTTACAACGTATATTCTTACGCTGCTGTCTCTACACTTTTGAACTGTGAAGTCACGTTTCTTTTCAGATCGCAACCTTCCCTGCAGTCCGTGTAATTTGCATCTGCTCTATTTCTCTATCTGTTCTTCAGAGGTGGAAACATTTACAAGCAAAACTGACCATCAAACCTCAGAAAGTTTAGCCAAATATGTATTTAACACGTTACCTTGTCACTCAGTGACAGACTTTTGCGTTTTGTAGGGCTGGCCCTCTGCGGTCCAGCCAAAAATGTAGCGTCAAAAGTACAATTTCTCTTAAGAATGTACTGGAGTAGAAATGTAAACATTGCCTAAAATGGCAAGAACCTAAAAATTGTACTTGTACACATTCCACCCATGCTGGGTTAAAATGGGTCACATTGGCTGCTGGTGTCTACAGTAAGAACATGTGGTCCTGATCAGATATGGACCATTGGCAGGAAACAATCAAGTCACATACAGTAATGCTTTTTTCTGCCCGTTTCTACTGAAAGGTATTACAGAGTATTATAGGTGGCTATAATTGAGGTTTGGTCCCAACACATGCTGCTGTCCAGTTTAGCAGCTGCGCTTGGTCAGTGCAGCAGGCAGGCTCTGTAAAATTACACTTGAGGACATAATCTTGACACGGCACTGTGTTATCTCCGGCTGCCGTGATGTTGATTCAGCAAAAGAAACAGCCAAGACAGATGTGGGAGGAAATTAAGTGTGATGGACCTCTGCTGTACATCAGTGTATGTGGAAATGTAGAAAGAGAAAAAAAACATCCTCGTCTGTCACATTATTTGTTTCTGCCCTTAATTTATTTTGGCAGAAAAGCACAGTCTAAACTGAAAGACAACATAGGACATTTTTTAGATTAGCTTTGGAAAAACAACAGATTTGGGTTTAGGATAAAAACAAGGGATAAACAGTTTTTTGTTGAATGTTTGAAGACCTAAAGTGACATTTTTATGCCTCCGAGTTCACTCCTCCTTGTCTTCTCACTTGTACTCCATCAGCAATCATTTCAATTGTGACAAATTCCTGCAGATGAGGATGCCTGATCTCACCCACAGATGATATATTTCTTCAGGAGCTCTCTAAGCCAGCCTAGCTAACTTCTCTGCTATGCACCAGCACGGGGTAATCTCTTGCGAAAACATTTATCTTTGAGGAATCTTGCTTAATCATCTCCATGGTGTTGTGCAGCTCAAGCATTTGAGGAGTTAGGTGGTTTGGATTAGGCCCTCCTGCTGTGTTGGAGTCTTATCACAGCCTCCACACTATATCCAGCTACAAGTCGATGGTCTTAGCCCAAGAATCCTCTCTCGGAGCGAGCCCCGAGTTCAACTCATTGCTTTTTTTTGTCAAGTGACAATATCTGTGTGTGGCTTTGAGCAGCGGCAACACATCACTCGATACATCAATCTCATACGGTCTTAATCTCGATTGCCTCTTTTTACCTCCCCTCTTTTGAAGCAGTTTTATTCATTGACATGCCTATTGATGCACATTTAAAGGGTAATTTGTAAAGCCGCGGTGAAAGTAAGCGACCTGTCCTCTATCTCCAGCACCTTATCGCTCGTCCTCATCACGGTTTATATATAGGCTGCGGCTCTCGGGGTGGAGAGAAAATGGCCGCCGCGGGGAGCGGACGTGTCGCGGAGTCTTGCGGAGAGGTTAATGATGGGCTGGCTGTCATTCCTGAGGCGGAGATGGAGATAGGTCATACACACATATACGTGTTGACCACACGCGCACGATGCACACATGCGGAGACGGATGTCAGGGAAGTGAGTGATGCATGTTACCCTGAGTGTTTCTGACAAGCCTGAGCGGTCAGGGAAAACAAGGCCGTGCTGCATGATTACTAACTGACACATGAATATGTGCGGCTAGCTGCCTCCAGTACGCCGATGACTACTCGGTGTTAGTGTGTGACAAAACACCTACACCACTTGGCTCGGCGTAACCCCCACGCATTCCCCAAAGGCACTCGACCCTGTGCTTCCGGCTTCTCTGGTGTGCGTCCCAATAATTGCCCTTTCATCGCTCTTCAAAGTGTATATCAGAGGGAAGGCGCGTTTAAATATGCGCATGTATATCGCTGTGGCCTGCTGCTGCACATGTGTCGAGGGGATAATTATCCTTTCGTATGTCCTGTCCACAGCACGCTGCCCACTCAGGATCTCATCTCTCCTGACTCCTACCCTCAAGATTATTTTTCTTTACGTGTCCACTTTTATGTTCGCGTCTACGTTTATCAATCAATCTCTCTTCCAACAGTATCTCCTCATCAATCTGTGAAATACCTGCTTCTCCTTCACCCTCCCTTCTACCCCGCCACCTCTCCTCCTCCCCCTTCACTCCCACTCCTTCATGTCTGTGCTGCTGTTAGGCTGCTCTCTGTGTGTGTGTGTGTGTGTGTGTGTGTGTGGTTGTCCGCATGTCTGCAGAGTGGATGGAGCCCAGCTGTCGGAGCTGTCAATCACTTTGCCAGGAGATGAAATCAGGATGTTCAGAGGACACACAGCACCTATCTGGCACTCTGCAGATATGAGCGCTGTAAGCAGGGGTGTGTGTGTGTGTGTGTGTGTGTGTATGTGTTTGTCTATCTATCTGTGTGTGAGTGCATGAGGAGGCTATGTTGGAGGTTGGAGGTGTGTGTGTGTGTGGTATAGTATAGGTGAGGGGTATTGATGAGTGTGTGTGTCTATACCCAGAGTGGTAATATGATAAATAAATCATGTCTGGGATAGAAGTTGAGCTCACCTAAACTGAATAGGACAGGTAAGATTGGACTTTTTGCTGATTTGCATTCTCCTGTTGTTTACAAGTCACTTAATATTGTTTACTTGTGGTTTTGTCACATTATGACGTTGTATTTATCATATGATGTATTACCTGTAAATAAGAGGGCAGCAGTTCTTGCTTGCGTTTGATAACCTTTATTTTATTTTCACTTTTCAGCTAAAAAAGATGTAAAAAATTAGAGATGCATTGATCTGACTTTTTCAGTCCCGATAGCGATACCGATGGCAAAAAACTACTGACAGTATGTTGTGTGGATTATACAAAGTAACAGAGACTATTGCTGGAAAGACGTAGTACTGTTCATTGTTTTTAGATATATATATATATATATTTTTTATGCTGTGAGCACCACAAACTCAATTCCAGTCACCTCCAAGTAAAAACCATATGTTTTTTGTAATTTATATTTACCAGCCCTGGTTGCTCACAGTAATAATATTTTTATTTTTATGTCACCTTTAAAAACAGAGTTTACAAGGTGCTTTGACAGACAAGAAAAGCAAAAGCAGGATACAAGGCAATATGATAAAAGAAAGCCAAACAGTGAGGCCAAACAAAAGCAAGACAAGGTAAAACTTAAACACAGATAAAACAGTACAATAGATAAAACCAATAAAAAACATATCAGTTAAATAAACAAATGAAAAGAAAAAAGCAATAAAAAGTAGATGTATTCCTTTTCCCACATTCAGTCTGTCTTTGCGTTTCTCTGCTTCTGAATGTAAGCGTCACTTATTATTGTCCTGATCAATACCAACATGTTTAATTTACGCATGATAGTTCATAAATTGAGTGGGAAATAATTTTTTTTTTCGAAGAACATTGGATAATGCTACTCATTGATTTTAAATTAGACATGTCAATCGATCAAAATGTTCAATCGTGATTAATCGCACATCTTTTATCTGTTCAAAATATATCTTAAAGGGAGATTTGTCAAGTATTTAATAATCTTATCAATATGGGAGTGGGGAAATATGCTTGCTTTATGCAAATGTATGCATAAATTAATTATTGGAAATCAATTAACAACGCATAACACTGACAAATATTGTCCAGAAACCCTCACAGGTACTGCATTTAGCAGAAAGAATATGCTCAAGTCATAACATGGCAAACTGCAGCCCAACAGGCAACAACAGCTGTCAGTGTGTCAGTGTGTTGACTTGACTATAACTTGCCCCAAACTGCATGTGATTATCATTAAGTGGGCATGTCTGTAAAGGGGAGACTCATGGGTACCCAGAGAACCCATTTTCATTCGCATATCTTGAGGTCAGAGGTCAAGGGACCCCTTTGAAAATGACCATGCCAGTTTTTCCTACCTAATTTAGCACAAGTTTGAACGATATTTAGCCTCCTTCGCTCCTTTTTCATATGAAAGTTGCATTAATGCATTAAAGAAATTAGTGGCGTTAAAACAAATTTGCATTAATGCATTATTATCACGTTAACTTTGTCAGCCCTACTTTAAATACATTTTTAGTCATAAGACTCAACAAACTAAAGCTCAACTCTATCTTAATAATTGCTTGGATTAAAAGGGAGAAAATGAGCCAATATGTCTGTTCTGTAATAATCTGATTAAAGTAAATTAACTGATATGTACCGTATCATCTGAAATAATGAAGGTCTTAAAGCAAGACAGAGCCTCAAAACCCAGGACTCTTATCATGTCAGTAAATAAGGTTCTTTAGTTTTCATTTTCCCATATTTTCAAACAAAGTTATAATTAATCATATTACCTCAAGTCCATTGCCGTACATTTCTCCTGGGGCTTTTGTGTGGCCCCTTGGGTTCTGGGACCAGTTGCCTGTTTGGCAATCCAGCCTCAGTGAGATATGATAGCAGATTATTTATAAAAGCACCTCATCACCAATCAGCTCTCATTATATATGTAATCAAAATGTAATTTGATCGGGCTCTTAATGAGTGATTAGCGTCTTCGTCTACTAAGAGGTGCTCAGAAGTTGCACAGCGTTTTATGAATCTCTTCAGGAACACTCTTCTGACCAAAACTGTTTCACAAAATGTCCTGCAAATCCATTTCATGCAGCTGTAGGCAGAATATTTTTGGCATCATTGGGCAAAAATTCCATAATAACCTTTCAGCATATTATAATTCAAGTGTTCTGAGAGAAAACTAGACTTCTGCTCCTCCTCGTGGCTCTGTTTTCAGGCTTTAAAAAATCTAACCCGAGACGGGAGACTTTGGCTAATCAGAGGTCATTTCAGAGAGAGAGCGTTCCTATTGGCTGTTCATTTAACAGAGGCAGCTGTCAATCACTTGCGAACTTGGACGTCGTGTAGTGTACTGTGTAGCTGTAAAATGAGAAAATTTGTGACCTGGTAGCCATGTTGACATCAGTTGAGAAATACCAAGCACCGCCCACCAACTTGAGCAAACTTTCTAATTTTACAGCTAAACAGTACACTACAAGATGTTTTTGAAAACATTTTACGGTAGAAATAGGCATTACAGTAACAGAATATTGATTCATATTTAATCAGTGCTGCCTAGTTTGACTGTTTGATCGGAGTTTGCGAGTGATTGACAGCTGCTCAGAGACGGCAAGGCTCCAGCTCGCCTCTGATTGGTTGTTTTCCTCCGGTCTGTGAAATCTTGCAGATGCCATTAGGAGCACCGGAGGACACCGGAGGACACCGGAGGACACAGAGAAACACAGTTTTTTTTATAGATTATCTGTTTCTGCCAGGATATAGTGACCGTTTTATAAAAATAACTTTTTTAAATCCTATTTGCTCCAACTTGCCTACATCAGCTTTAATCACTTTTCTGCATTTGGGTTCTTACGGACAAACAAGCCAACAGAAGGACGGGGCAGAAACATAACTAGTGTCTGGCTGACATTGAAGCAGTGGGAGATGTTAAAAACCACCTTGGAGTTGTCCTTTAACGCCTACAGTACAGGATGGAGTTGACTCACGTTTTTGAGGTGACACGATTTATTCTAAATTCACACCTCAAAGTGATGAAAGTCACACGGCAGTGTGTCTGTGGGCTTTATATTTAGAGCAACACTGCCTCACTGAGTCATGCCGGCTGCAGTTAGTAAACTGTAGCTGCGAAGGAGTTCACAGGCATCTTTAATGTCAGATAATCGCATTGCCACTTCAGTGCCAAACATGTCAGCAATCACAATAAACTTGAAATATAATACATATTGGTATTACTTCAGAGAGAGCTTAACTCAAACCCAGATGTGACCTTAGCCTTCACTCGAAACCTATGTGTGTGCGCGCTTCCATTCATACAATATGCGTGTGTAATGTCAATCCGCTCTAGTCATCCTACACTTATCCTTCATCCTCTCTGCACCCAGATTTAACTGTCGCCCCCCTGCCCTCCTCCTCCTCTCACACTTTCTAAACCCCAGCACTTAGTCACCCCCCTGGATCACAGACACAATATTTTATCTTTCCAATATGCCTGGGACTTTTTTCCCCCTCACTGTCTCCAGCTTGCTTAACATTGCCAAACGCAGCCAAATTTAACCAGGTGAGATCTTTTGAAGAGAAGCATGACATAAACATAGCTGAAGATGAGAGAGAGGCGGAGGGGTGTACATGCACCCCCCCTAACCCTCCCCCCCACACACACACACACACTCCCTTCACTTGTCCAATCCCCACATGTGCATAATTCTGTCTCAGAGGAAGCACCGCTGCTCTTAGATGTTGTGATTTGCATGAATTTGAAGAGGAGATGGGGTGGATTTCCAGGACACTCATGACTGAATGTGACCATAGAGGCATGCTGGATTAAAAAGGGCTGGGTCTTTGATAAGGAGATGAAGGGAGAGCAAGGGAGAAAATGAGAAGAAAGGTGATTAGAGGCCGAGGGCTGACAGTGGCTGTAAAGATGGCACATTTCTGAAGGGTGATTTACGGCTCAGGCGTCTCAGGGAATGATGTTGTTCAGGCAGAGTGATATGTGGAGGTATGAATCAACATGATGTATATTGTTTGATGAAAAACCAGATGAGTATACGTTTGGTGAATGTGGGTGTACAGGAAATCAAAGTTTGCTTTATCAAATGCCATGAATATAACTGAAGGTCGCCAGCTCAGATACACAGCCACATCCCATGAACAGCACATATAATGCTGGCTATCATTTGAAAAATGTCAATACCAGCAGCTATAAGATGCCTGAGTTGAAGTATCAATGCAAAAAAGACAAATTTTTCAATTACACATGTCAATGCATAGGTTAAGGAATTAATTTGTTTTCTATTTAAAATTTTTCATTCAACAAAGTATATCAAACCCGTCAATGCTGTGTTCAAAAAATTGCCGACATTTTGCGAAATGAGCTTATTCGCTTTCTCGTCCAGAGATAAGGAGATCGATGCCACTCTCATATCTGTCTGGTGAAGGTTACCACCAAGATTTAACGTTCTAGTTAGTGAGCTTTGAGCTGCTGGTAGGCAGATTTTTTTTAATCTTTTGACAGTGGCAGGCTAGCTGTTTCCCCCTGGTCCCAGTCTTTGTGCTTAGCTAACTGACTTCTGACTGACATCGGCTTGATTTTTACCAGGCAGATATGTCGATGGTATCCATCTTCTCATCTAACTCTTGACAAGTTCCCCAAACGTTGAACTTGCCCTAAGCCAACATAACCATTAATATTCACACACAAAGAAAAAGCATAAATGGACAAAAAAACCACCACTCTTGAACACCTTTACAAACACGTGCATAAAAAAAATACAAAGCTCATAGACAGTTGAAGCAGCTGGAAACAGAAGGTCAGCTGAATGAAACTGCAGCCTTGATACATCAATGTCAGATGTTCTGAATGGATTTATTCCGTTCAAAGACAGAGATTCTTGCCTTTTAAGATGTAAGATGTGAGTGTTGAATAGCCCCCTGACCAATGCTGAATTGAGTCTTAATCACTTTGTCAGGAATGGGCACGCACTGTATGAAGGCTGTGTCCATGAACCATTATTTCTGCACAAATGCCTGTATTCCTGCTCGACTTTTTAATCAATGTTCATCACAAAGAAGAGATCAGAAATTTGACCTGAAAGGGGTGTGAGTAATGCATATATGAAGTTGTAAGACAAAAACACGGACAACTCCCAGACTGGACAATGCCGTGGTAGTGACCTGTCAATCACAAGGTAGCCACGCCCTAAAGCATCCCCTGCTTTATGGTCTATTTGACTCTAAATGGGACCATCATTTACTAAATGAACATCATGCTGTATTGAAGGAGACTTGAAAGTAGCGATTGAGACCATAAACTCATTTTTACAATGTTTACTAAGGTAATAAATCAAGTGAGAAGTAGGCTCATTTTCTCATAAACTTCTATACAATCAGACTTCTATTTGCAACCAGAGGAGTCGCCCCCTGCTGGCTATTAGAGAGAGTGCAAGTTTAAGGCACTTCCGCATTGGCTTCACTTTTCAGACCCAGAGGTAACTCATTGGTTACCACCAGCAGCTGGTTAGCTTAGTTAAGCACCAAAGGCAACAGAATAATCCGGCACATAACTGCCAACAACACCGCAACTTTTTCAAACTTAGCTTTTCTTTCGTGCAGATTTAACAGTCAAGATTTAACGTTCTAGTTAGTGAGCTTTGAGCTGCTGGTAGGCAGATTTTTTTTAATCTTTTGACAGTGGCAGGCTAGCTGTTTCCCCCTGGTCCCAGTCTTTGTGCTTAGCTAACTGACTTCTGACTGACATCGGCTTGATTTTTACCAGGCAGATATGTCGATGGTATCCATCTTCTCATCTAACTCTTGACAAGTTCCCCAAACGTTGAACTTGCCCTAAGCCAACATAACCATTAATATTCACACACAAAGAAAAAGCATAAATGGACAAAAAAACCACCACTCTTGAACACCTTTACAAACACGTGCATAAAAAAAATACAAAGCTCATAGACAGTTGAAGCAGCTGGAAACAGAAGGTCAGCTGAATGAAACTGCAGCCTTGATACATCAATGTCAGATGTTCTGAATGGATTTATTCCGTTCAAAGACAGAGATTCTTGCCTTTTAAGATGTGAGTGTTGAATAGCCCCTTGACCAATGCTGAATTGAGTCTTAATCACTTTGTCAGGAATGGGCACGCACTGTATGAAGGCTGTGTCCATGAACCATTATTTCTGCACAAATGCCTGTATTCCTGCTCGACTTTTTAATCAATGTTTATCACAAAGAAGAGATCAGAAATTTGACCTGAAAGGGGTGTGAGTAATGCATATATGAACTTAGTTGGCATGGAATAAAAGAGACGTGACACATTTAGTATTAATCACACTTGGAGAATGTGTGCTTAATTTGTTCTGTTTCTTTCTTCACGTTGTAGCTCTCTGAGTCGATCCCCTCTGATTCTCTTTCCTCGCTACTTCCATCGCTAAAACTCCTTTCGTCAGCACCCCACCGCCACCTTCCCTCGCTCGTCCCGCTCCTCCGGCCCCCTCTATTTGGTTTCAGTCTTGGTGGCCTCCCCAGAGTGTGGTGTATCTAACCAAGCTGTCCGTGGCTGTCCGTCAGTCACACATCAACTCTCAGCCTTGGGGGAGAAACAGAGCATGATGGAGGAAGGAGATGCTTACTGTGCGATGGACGTCTGAGTGGCGTGCACACATTTCTGCTCACATATTGATCTATACAATGTATACATGTATATGGGTGTTTCTGCAACTACGGGCATTTTGAAGTCCCAGCAATGACATTTTAGATTTTTGTTCAAATTTGCATTGCAATGCTTGATGAAAATATATTATTACCCTTCTTGACATTAAAAAAATACTAAATAATGATATTAAATAACATGTATGAGGCATTATGGAGCAACTGTGGTCTCAACACCATATTCAAATTATTATTTTCATTTACAAATGATTTATATGATTTTCTTTCATCTAAATGCGCCTGTCCCACACTTCTGTGTCCTTACTGAGAAACTGAACAAATACCATAGTGAAATATAAAAATTCCATGCCAAACAAATCTAGTTTCCATGGAAACAGAAGTTAACAAGAGAGCACATGGACGACAGGTTGAGCCACCCACACAGGTGACCCTCAAGATCAAGAAAAACAAGGTTAAGTTCACCTTTTCTGAAGTATTTATTCTTTGTCTTTACCATGCAGCTTACTAATTGTGTATTTTGAATTACATTTAAAAAAATGATTTAATATTACTGTTGAATTCATGTATTGGTGCCTTCAAATGAAACTCGTGAGCTTGTGTTTACAACATGGGATGTCGTTTACACAATATGCTTGGCGTTCAAGTATTTAAGTCGTGAGAACAGTGCTCCTAAGCAACGGCAATATCAACATCACCTTAAAAGCCACAGAGGCTAAAAATGTAGTAGTGGGTAGCATAATGCAGGAAAGTCATAATGACAGAGGGAAATATCAACATTTTCCTCAGACATATTATAAAATTACAAAAAAAAAACAATATGCGACTAAAATGACAAAATATTAACTTATTATGCACCGAAAACATGACCTTCCAAGGCCTCCGCCATTTCTGACAACATCAATAAACACGTCACAACTCGTGAACTCTGAGCTTTCAGAAACTTTCCACTTACGAGGTTCATATGGACTCTTCTCGTGAACGCGGTTAACACGGCCTCTTTTGAAGGCACCATATATTAGAAGCTAAGAGTCCAAGCTAACATAGCAGACCTTGCTAGCTGCCATTTATCTGCAATATTAGCAAAAATGTCATTTCTGCAACATGTCCTTATCTCAACAGCTGTAGGTGTTGTGGTAAGGACACAACATATTTGATATTTTGTATGCATGAAGACTGACATCTATGGCTACTGTCTGCATTTTTCAGGATGAAGAGAAAATCATGAAATCACGTATTTTTAGAAAATGTTTTTATATCAATATTTACAATGATGCGCAAAGCTTGATGAAAGTGAATTTAAATGTCTTAAAATATTATAGAAAATGAAAAAAGGAAAATGTATAAAATTAACATTATTGTAATGGTGTGGCAATGACATTTAGTATAAGAACAAGTGATGAAAACCATAAAAAAACATGTAACAGATTAAACAACTATATGTAATATTGTGTACCTCCCTATATATTACATACTCTGGTGGTTAAAAATTCATAGAGGTTGATTTTTAATTTTTTTTTATTTGGGAGAGTCAAAAGTGACCGTAGATGCAGAAACACCCATATATGTATTGCAACTGTAGTCTGTGTGCGTTCCGGACTTCGAAAGGAAACAAAAAAACCAAGCACTTCTTTTACTAATCTGTCTGTTCTTCACCAAACCACCACTTCGCCTCTCACACTCCTATTTCATTTTATTTTTCCCTGTCGGCTCCCTCTCACAATTTATTGAGTCCCTGCTCCCTGTGTCGTCACCCTCCCTGCCTCCCTGTTCAAATGACAGGCTCCCCTCTTAGCCCCTGTCACCATGGCTGCCACCTTGGCAGCAAGTGATAGCGTGAAGCTGTGTGGGAGTTCTCTGTGGCGCCGAAGATGTTTCGGGCTATTTTCTTCTCCACCGGCGAGGTTTATAGATCCGGATTACGAAAGTAAATGTCAAATTAAGTGTCTCGGAAACACCTGAACGCTCCTAAACTTGACCTCAAATGCCACAATCTGCATACTAAGTGAGGACAAAAACGAAAAAGTCTGATGGAAAAATACACTAAAGATTTACTAAAATACATTTTCAGAGCCAGTCACAAGCTTTCTCCCTCACCTACCTTTAGGATCCACATTATCTTTTAACCCGTGGTAAGGTGAAGAGGGGGATGAAAGGGAAGCCTGGTATATCTATCATTACCCGGCCCCCTGCCCGCACAATCTCCTTTAGAAGGACCGCCCACAGTGACACACTCAAATTATTCATGGGAATTGCAGACCGCCTTGCACCTAGCAGGAATATCACTCATCCATCCTCAGATACATGGACACTTTAATTTGATAGTGTGAAATTGGAGCGCCTCTGAGGAACCTCCCCAAAATCCTATTTCCTCTTTCTTCACTGTCACTGTCACTGCAATTCCAAAAAAACTTATAATTTGCTTTTTGTATGATATTCACAGGACTATGATCTCTCTCTCACTCCTTTTTTCCCCAAAAAAACTTTCATTAAACTGTAGCTAAGTCTTTCAATAAACCTACTTTGGGTGCATGTACATTGTCTCTCAATAGTATTCCACCTCATAGTAAAATCCTTTTCTACCTTTTGTTGCTAAATTACAACAATGGAAGCAGAGAGCTGGTTGGCGTCTGATATGAGATTCTTACACCCACTATACTTTACTGTAATTACACAATAAGAATAGCTCAATTAGCCGGTGTTTTTTGTTCTTTTGATAAAACACAATCAGCAACTTAAGTAGCAGTTTCGCTGCTATTGATTTATATTCTGCAGTAATTTGCAGAATTAGAGAGTGTTTTCATCTTCAAAATCTGGTGTCAGACGTCGGACAGAATGAGACAATTGTTCCAAACTGCTCTAAATGTGAGTGGAGTAAAGCTTTCCAACAATGAGCTTATAGCTTTATGAGAATACGCATATTTTAAGTGACTGTACTTACCGTATATATACCATGAAAGAAATTCTCTGCTTCTGGGCCAGCAGGAATACGGATGTGTTTCGTGGCGTTGGAGGGGTTTCATACTGCGCTGCCTTGGGCTATGGATCTGGCTGAGTGTTTCCTGATAGATGTGCCTCTCTATTCCACTTCAGCGCAAAGACTTCAGAGTGGGATAGGCTAAGAACACATTTACTCCCAGTTGCACATACTGCCCTACTTTAGTCCGACACCACTGTAGCTCCCAGTCTTTCTTTTGACAGATGTTCGCAGGGCGGAAAAGGATATATATATTCGGAGTGGAAATGGACTACAACAGCTTTCATGTCTTCTCATGTCCGGTGCAAAAGACTCTTATCCAGTTGGCGTGGTTCACAATCTTTATAAAAACAGAATTCACCATGGTAATTGCGAACCTTCCTTAAACCTCCACCCAAACCTTGTTTTCTCTTTCTCCCTTTTTTATATATTCTCTTCTTTGTGGGCTGTACAACAAAACAGTTATATCCACTTGAAAGTTTAATAAAAGAAGAGAAATGAATGGACTTTTACCCTTCAGGAGGTCAGTTAATCAAAATCAATAGATATACCTGCAGATTAGAAAGCCTCAGCAGAGTGTGTGCCAGTCGAGTTTATTCTTCTTGTCTCAAAAAATCCAGAAATGCTTCAATGTTGGCAACAGGGTTTGAGGACTGACTGTAATTCTACGTGACCATGCAAATACAGGGAGTGGATGCAATAACCTTGACTTTACCTTGACTTTAAGTCATCTGCAACTTCAATATTTTGTTTAAAATATGTGAAAATTAATTCTATGGTCAATCGGGTTAAAATGCATAAAAGTCAGTCATTTCTAATTGTTCATCTAATTCTCTGTTTGATTACTTGTGATTCGATTTGTAAATGAGGATTTTATCCTCAAATTGAGTCATTTTCAACTCTCACAGACGTTCCTTTGCCTTAAAGACTCAATGAAATAGAACAATTTTCCAAGTTATGTTCCTGTGTTAATCGTTCAACTTTATCTTATTATATGCTGCATATATGTATTTTTACATCAAAATCCTTCTGTTTTTCTGTAAAACGTTATTAACGTCATTCTGAACTCGGGTGCTTAATAGATAAATCAATCCAATCAAATGGGATTTGGGGTGGCTAGCTAAAACCGCAATGAGCTAATCATAGAAAACTGCAGTGAAATTTGATAAAAATCCCTCTCATAACCACATCCCACCCACATATTCTATTTTTCGGTGTAATGCGTCACATTAAAAACGATAGGGATGCTCTACTTTCTATTTCTTTATCTTCTTACCTTCCATGACTTTAATATATGCCCTGAGCGACTATACATACTGTATACATTCAAAGAAAACTTGACCATTACAAGCTGCATAAAGTTAATATTTATTGGGGAGCCATAACCTGATCTGAAGTGCATCCTGTGCATTTTATATTTGATTACATTTTTATTTTTGCAGCAAATAAAATGTTAGAAATATTATCTTGTATCATATTATAATACATCATATCATATCTTTTTTAATTGGCCTCACTGTCAGTGACACATTGCTGTATATCTTGAATATGACTATTTCTTCAGATGGCACTGCAAAGCCAAAACCTCACAGGAATGTGTTCTGTGTGTGAGTGTGTGTGTGTCTGTGTGTGAATTATCACAGAGGGAACAAAAGGCTAAAGGAAACCGAGGACCTGATAAGACCGCACCAGTAAGGAATCCAAAAGAAACTTCTGCCCACAACTTGCCAGTCTCTATAGCAACAGCTGCCGAGGCTCCGTGCAGAAGTAAGCGCTCCTCTGATTTTCCAGCGGCTCTGTTGAACACTCGATTGAGATTGGTTGGACGCTGACAATGTGCTGTATTTTGTCACCAGTCCTTTCAAAGATGTGTGATGCTAAGGATGGAAGGACTTTTTACTTTTACATCATGATCAAATGCCAAGAATTACAGACTGATTAACTTCACTTAACTTAAATGTATTTCATAAATATTAAGGCTGTCAATCGATTCAAATGTTTAATTGCGATTAATTGTATGATGGCCCATAGTTAATGGACAATTATTTAATACTCGTATCAACATGGGAGTGGGCAAATGTGCTTTCTTTATGCAAATGTATGTATATATTTATTATTAGAAATCAATATACAACACAAAACAATGACACATATTGTCCAGAAACCCTCACAGGTACTGCATTTAGTGTAAAAAATATGCTCAAATCATAACATGGTAAACTCAAGCCCAACAGGCGACAACAGCTGTCAGTGCGTTAAAACAAATTTGCATTAACGCATTAACTTTACCAGCCCCACTAAGAATGGAAGGACTTTTTTACTTTTATATCATGATCAAATACCAAGACTTACAGATATTACAAACTGATTAACTTCACTTGACTTAAATATATTTAATATATACTGTATTTAAGTCAGTTAAAGGTTTTCTTAAAATATAGAATTAAGTATATCTTGATATATTGTCATCTATTTCTTTTAAACCATGAATGCTTCCTGTACAGTTAATTTAATTCATGTTTCTGACTCCCTCACTCACCTCCCACACAACACACCCCACAATGACGCACAACTATATAAAGCCAACGTCTGGCTATTGTTGCACTCTGACTTGCCAAAAGCTTAGCTGTCCTTTAGTCACTGCAGAAACGAATAAAACTAATGAGCATTTTATTCCAGAAGTCTATTGTTAACAATCCAAAATGAACAGTCTCAGCATACCTTGTCCTGCAACTGGAGGTCCTCTGTACCTCTCTTTCTAAGAATCCTTTTGATTTTGTATTCAATAAGATAAAAACAGAGACAGTAAAATGGAAGAGGCCAGAAAGAAAAAAAAGAAAAAAAAAATCTGAGATAGCCTTTCCATTTTGAACGTTCACATCTCTCACAAAGTGCATGCACTGAGGAATATGCTTATTAAGTTGATTATAGGCTTTGGCTGGTCCGCTGAGCATTATGTGGGAGAGGAACCCAAGGGTGAGGCAAATTGTTCAGCCGAGAAAGAACCGCTATTCGGAAGTTTATGCAAAAGTGTGGAGGTGCAGAAACACATGCAGCAACTTATAGAACAAGAACAACAAGCGATGCACTATGGAAGATTGATTTATCCCTTCACTATTCTACAAATTTTAGTTATTATATGCCATTACAAATGTAACATGTCATGACGTGACAGTACTTTGTGTCTCTGTGTCGACTCTAATGCTTCGTCGTGACAGAGAGAAGTGAAGTGAAAGCATGCACAGATGGTATCTGGAAAGCTCTGCTACAGCTTTTGTATGTTTGTCCGCAAGAGGTTATCAAGAAAACTTTTGCTGGCTGGTGCCCCGAGTGCGTGAAAAGGAATCAAAGGCGGGCGACACACTTTCTGGGTACCCCGGGGGCAGGGACCATCCACGGCGCAGCTGGGCTTGCTGAGAGCCTCGAGGCGAGAGGGCACCCCTCTGGTGCCTCCAGGGCAGACCACACCCCGCTGCTGCCCTACAGGCCACAAGATGTCTGGCAAGGGCAGGGCACAGATGGAGGAGTGTGTGTGTCAATGCTGATTCTCGGATATGTCAAGTGCGAGTGCAAGGTGCGGAAATGTTTCAATGAGGGAGAGGACGTTGGACATGTTTACTTCTGTTTCTCATATGCAGATTGCCCTCTAAGGACAGTTAATTAAATGAACAGTGTACTCACTAAGATATAATTACTCTACAAGTCTCTTTAGTTAATTATTAGTGTGTTAACAGGGATATTCCCTGCTGTCCAGTGTAAACCATGTATCTCTATGTTTGGTGATGCTTCTTTATAGGTAAGGGAAACTGTATTTCCCTGCTCTATACCCTCACCTGACAATCAGGATCAGGTGTTGCTCAGCCAATCTAGAGGGAATCAGGTGCAGCAGGGCTCTAGACTGGGACCAAAATGGTCGCATGTGCGATCATTTTTTGTGAGTGTGCGAGATAAAATTCCATGTGGTCGCATTTATATGAGCGCATGATGATCATTATCATCAGCCGCTGTCTATTCCATCCCCGCCTCCAAAGTCTCAAAAGTCAACTTGTTGAGCAGTTGCCAGCACGTAGGGAGGGTTGAGCTTGTAATGCGTGTGTTCGTACCAGCAGGAAACTACAGGAAAAGGGAAAGACAATGAGAGGTTCTGACTCACTCTCCACTGATGATGAAAGTGTTGGCAGGGAGCCTGTCATTGATGCCATTGATTAATACCAGTCATGGAAGTAGGGGTGTAAGAAAATATCGATACACATGAGGACCTGGCTGCTATTCAATCTTTCAGCGGTTGTAGGGGTTCAGCTACACTGAAGCTACTGGCATTATGTGAAACTAGAAAACCCAAGGAATCCATTGGTACCAACCATGTCATACTGGCATGTTGCAAAAGAGGCCAAATAACACTCCAAAGTAAATGTTGGTGAGGAAACACTCTTGACCTCTTACCTCAATATATGTGAATGAAAATGTGTTCAATATAAGTACTACCCACGAATCTCCCATTTACAGACATGCCCACTTGCTATGCTAATACCATGCAGTTTTGGGGAAAAAAACATGCAGTTTTTAGCATGCACTATATATGTGTTATTTTCACCTATTCTAAAATTGTGTTTGAATATTTCTGCATATTGGGGTCCCTAAACAGTTTTAGAATTGCATAAATTGGGTATGACTGGAAAGTTGAGACTCTTGTGGGTCCAATGTGTCTAATTGTATTCATGTGTGATGATGTTAGTTCCCATAGTAGCCACTTCACATAGTGACTTTTTTTACTCAGTTATTATTATACATATGGTGGTGTCTTTATACTATGACAGTTTTCCTAAAATGATATTTGAAAGAATTGCAATATGTTGCATCATTACCCCTGTATCATGATATGTATCGTATTGCCAGATTCTTGCCAATGCACAGTCCTATGTGGAAGAAGTACTAAGATCTTTGACTCAAGTAAAAGTATCCAACTAAAACCACAATTTATGCATTCAAAATCTTACTAAGTAAAAATATATAAGTATATAATCAAGCAAATGTAAAGTATACAAGTAAAAGTACTCACTATGCAGCCAAATGGGCTCTTTATAGTCTCATTATTATATATTATAATGTTAGATTATTATTATTATTGATGCAGTAATATGTAAGATGCATTTTAATGTTGTAGCTGGCTGCAATAGAGCTGATTCTATTCACTTTCTATACTGTTGGGTGGTTAAATGTACTGTATAACAGTGCATTGTAGCCTATTTCATATACTTATTATATAGGTAGTGAAGTATGAAGTACATTTCCCTTTGCAATGTAGTGGAGTATAAGTAATAAGGACTTTACTATATTTATTTAGTTACTTTTCACCACTGATTAATACCATGCTGTACCAAAAAAAAGTGTGTGACCTAATCAACAAGAGTAAAAGTCTACAGCCGTGCTAGTGGCATCATTTAAATGCCTAAAATATGCATCATCATCATCACCATCATCGTTAATCTTACAAAAAAGGCTGTTTAGAATTCATTAACAGTTGACTTTTTTGAGAGACATGCTTTTTCCAGACATTAAATTGAATTAAAATTATTCAAAACAAACTATAAAATAAAGAAAAAGCAGCAAACCCTTACACATACAGTACATGGTATACAATATAGCTATTCTCCCTGCATGGTGTGTTGTCTGTAGGAAGAATGGGATTACCGTTTCAGTCATCTCTAGAAATAAAAAAGTTCTGACTCAAATGTAACTGCAGATATTAATAAAATGCTAAAGAATAAATCTCCTGACTCACGTTGGTATTTTTGGGTCAACAAGTGGTGCAGGAAAATGCAATTTAGTGTTCTATGCAGTCTACAAGAAACCCTGCCTCCAGGAGTAATGGAAGTGTTCATTATCTAATCGCTGGCATGCAACCATATTTAATGGTCTGAGTGAGAACGAAATAAAGTTTAAATGAGTTAAAAAAAAACAATAATGGCAGTCCTCTACCTCTCCTTCCTCTACCTTTCTCTCACAACTCTGCCTGAAAAGAAAAGCTCTCTGATCGTGCAGTTCAGACTGTAAAAACGGGGGGAAAGGGAGATGAAAAGGCTAAAGAATGAGAGAGAGAGAGAGAGAAAGGGAGAGATCGCTTTGATGTTCCCAGCTACAACACATCACAAAGTCAACTCAAAGGGGTTTGTTAAAAATGCATGACATGCACACAACTAGAAAATAAGTAATGAACTTAAAGAAATAAAGATCAAGTGATTTCATACATGCCGACTTCAAAGAATGAACTTGACTCGAGGGGAGCAAAATAGAGGGAGAAAAATACATAGCAGTGATTTCTCCTCTCTGAGATTGCAGACTAATTACCCTCCCGCACCACAGAGTGGGCCGGACAACACTGGAGCTGAACCAATGAACGCACTGAATGGAAGGCTATTTTGATAAGTTTAGGATAAGTTCAGGTCAATATGTCCCGAGTCGAGTAGTGAACCTGCCATGCCGATGGGAGTGCGGTAGACACAATCTGACTTTGCATTACAGCGATGGAACACCAGTTCGAGGCAAGGAAGCACATAATTGCTACATAATTACATGCAACAGCAGCCATTAGAATATCCGATAAAAAAAAAAAAAACACAATTATGAGAGGACGGTAATGAGGATTCAATCGACGGGGACGACGTTGCCAGCACCAGAGAGACCTCTGTTCTCTCCCAGTTTGACTCACATATGCTGGCCCACATTCCACCATCTGGCAGCGGACACCAGCGCTGAAATGACCAGACACTACGCAACATAATGACTTTGGCTATACTCACTTTTTTTGATTTTAATGGCACACCTTTTATCCATTTACACCAAAGCGGCGGAATGCGACTTTGTATTCAGCCCTACTTTGTGTGAAATTTGATACCCCGAGCATTTTCTATCAAACTACACCTGATGCCGGATCAAAGCTCGGGGATAAAGGGCAGGGAAATGACAGATTTGGGTAGCTTCTAATCAAATTTATGCCAGCTATTCACATGCTTAAATATAGCCAACAGCAAGGTAATATCCACTCATCAACCTGGCTATTGCGATCAGTTTGGTTTGCCGTGAAGTTCTATTTTCACAAGGCCGTATTAGCGAGGCATTTTTCCCCTCCAACTCGCCGCCCATTTGTCTCTTTATTCAATATTCGCAAATGTAATCCACTGAATTCCAAATCATTTCCAGCTGAAGTCAATGAATGCAACCATAAGCCCGTGGTGGCTAAACCTCAGGAGCATATGAATAAATCAGCAAAGGGGGGGGGGGAAATGCAAAGGGAGGAGTGGAACAAAACTGGATCCTTTTACCCCTCAGGTCTCCCTGCTCCCCGAAAATGTAATCGGCTTAACCCGTGGTGTTGCTGTGGGTTCTCTAGCATGAGCCAGACTGTGCCAAACCAGATCCCACCACCAAGACCAGAGAGAAGCAAACATCAATGGCACACACCCCTCTGACTAATGAGATTTCCTCTGTTGTGTGTTGTGTGTGTCAAGAGAGGGGCGTGGGCAATGTGTGTATATCTGTGCATGCATGTACTGCGTGTGTGTTTGTGCATATTTGGTGAAGAGGGTGGTGGGTGGTAAACGCCTGACATTTTCTCACAGCTGGGGGCATCTTGGGCATGCTCCGGGCTAGAAAATAAGGCGTACGTGCCGAGGGGAAGGGGATGGAGGAGAGGGTGCCGTGAAAAGGGGGTGCGAGTGGGAGCCGGGAGAGAGAAACGGAGAGAAAGAAAAAGCCTGGGGCTCCCGACTGCGGTGGCATTGCGGAGAGGTGTTATTGGAAGGGGG
The DNA here is from genome assembly GCA_916701655.1 of Sebastiscus albofasciatus. Classification (NCBI taxonomy): domain Eukaryota; kingdom Metazoa; phylum Chordata; class Actinopteri; order Perciformes; family Sebastidae; genus Sebastiscus; species Sebastiscus albofasciatus. Next base: position 57,958 of record CAKAOI010052718.1, read on the forward strand.
TAGTCCTCTCTCGTCTCTCTCTTTTTTGCAGGGTTTTGTGTTCCCTGTAGCAAGAGCGGAGATGAATTATTAAGCTGGATCTAGAGAGGAGGAAGAAGATGGGAGGTGCTAAACGGGAGCGGTGAGAATGGGCGGTGTGGGAATAAGCAATATTGAGAGAGTGAGAGGAGGAAGTACAGAGGACCAAGATGTGTAGACACAGGAGGAGCAAGGTCTCTATGGCCGTGTTGTAAAATATACCGGAGCCCCAGACATGCCTCCCCTCTCCTCCACTTGGCCCTTTTAACTTCACTTTTGGAAGCACTGACTGGCTGAGCTACACCTGCAGGAGTTGGAATTACCTTTCAATTACTGCTGATAAATCTGCGTAAGGCTTTGGGGAGATTCCACTTTTAAGCCGGCTAACGAGACTAATTAACTAACGAGGCCTGGGGGGTTGTGAGGAGGGGTTCGCACCATTTTGGATACCCTCTTTTTTTTCATTCTGTATCTCTTTATCTGAAACCCCTCTTTGATATCATAATCTTTTTTGTCTTTTAAGTTAAACAAAAGTCAGAAAGTACAGTCAGGGTAATACCAGGGTAAAACATCCCTAGAATCTAGTGTAGGGATGTTAATAATTAACTGTTAACCGACAATAAGAATTTTAACCGATTAACGCCATTGGTTAAATGGTTAAAAATATTAATAATTAATGAAAAAGCTGGGAAAGTCCGAGCCAGTGTTGTTGCTAATGCCGGGGCTGACCGCCTTCACTGTAATCAGCAGGCGGCTGACAAGACACGGGAGCAGTAGCATTCATTCACCGACAAATAAACTGTACACACACTGCTACAGATACATTCACAGCTATAATGCCACCGACAACCACACACTCACCGCTGCCACACACACGGTCTGTTGGACACTCGCTAAAGTTACGCCGGGTTCACAAGAGCACACCGCCACCACACACATGCTCTGTCTCTCAACCGGACACTCGCTAAAGTTACGCCGTGCTCACTGAGTACGCCAGGCAGACAAACAGCTGACAACCTCGCAGCTAAATGATGTGGTGGAGAATTACTGGGACAATGCACGCAGCGTCGTGGCTGCTACGGTAACTCTCCTTGACGGATGAACCAGGGACTCAGTTGTCTGTTTTGCTCATACACTGCAGCTGCTGATAAGTGATGGATTTAACCTGTTTATGTATCGGCTTTTTGTTGTAGCTGGGCGGCTGGTTAGGCACTAAAAATAGCACCGCTGCGTGAAACACACTAATCTTGTCGGTTAACGTTTAATAATCGGTTAACAAGGGTCAATTATCAGTTAAAAAATAATAATTATTAGCATCCCTAATCTAGTAATATATTGAATTAGGGGTGGGCGGTATACTGGTTTCATCACCGTCATGGGTGTCACGCTTGGCAACAACATGGATTTTGCAATACCGTCATTACCGCAATAAACACACGTGTTTTGGTTTAGCCCACACAAGGGAGATACAACACCCGATAAACTACGTCACAATCACACATTTTGTCTATGGTTACAAACAAGCTACCGCCATTTGGTGGAACCTTTTGCTTTTCATTTTGATGCCCATGTTAACAGGTTGAAGAAGCCACACAGCCCGGGTGAGCAGCCGCTGAACTGCTGCAGCTCGTACGTGTGTGGTGTCCACACAGGTAGCATTGCTGCTGTGGAGCTGCTACTGTAAGCCCTATATATCATATTTCTGCAGAGAACCACGCGCATCACGTGGAAAAAATAGGCGACACACGCCAATCTCTAGATGAGCAGGCAGCAGTTGAGTCGCGCTGCTCACGGTCCATGTGTCTTCTGTACAGTACTGGTCCAACAGCGTTTACAGATGTTAAGATGCATTAAGCGTTAAGATGTAAAAGGTTATTCGGTTTCTTCAAAGATGTGGATTCTTTTATATGTTATGTAATTACCAGTTTGGCTCTCGTGAAAAGAGGTGAAAAAACTTTGAAATAATAAAACAAGAGTAAATATGTGAAAAAACATTTTCTTTTCCAAATATTCTTTATTGCCGAGATCCAGGTTGCTCTGCGAATGGCTACAATTCACTCACAACTCAAAACAACAGCATGGCTGTTATTATCAACTAGGGATGCACCAATCCAACTTTTTTAGTCCCGATATTGATACCTGGGCTTTGGGTATTGGCCGATACCGAATACCGATCTGATACCAGTGTTTAATTAATAAACTGTATACCTCACTGTGTGGAAGTGACTGGGATCATTCTTTTATGTGTAAAGAAACATCAAGCTTGACTTAAACTTTGCTTTTCTAACTTTGTGAAACAAAATGTAACAACTAAATACATAGATATTAATTCACTGAGTTGGTATTTATTATTAAAATAATAAATCATAACAAATCGTACACCGGCAACTTAAAAAAAAATTTATATATTATTAAAATTAACAGGAATTACAATTAAAGTGTAAACCATTTTATTCAGCAACAAATTTGTCAAAACTTAAAGAAATTCAAATTACAGTATAAAGTATAGAGTATATAAACATAGAATTAAATTGAATAGATCGGCTCCATTGTCACCGATACCCGATCCAGCTATATGAGTCAATATCGACCCGATATCCGATCCAGTGTCGGTATTGGTGCATCCCTACTATAAACTCTGAATGAATCAAGTTACATTTACATTAGGGGGCAGGCTACTCCTCCCAAAACACACGTCGGCCTATACCTCATTTTCAATCTTATTTGGCGCCAATAAACACATCTGTTTTTCAAAAATCATCTCCTTATATTGCCAATAGAAAGAAAAGAGTTAGAATTACATTTTGAGTGGAGTATCCCTTTTAATTTTGTGATACCTTGACATAATACCATCAACGCAAAAAACAAAAAGAAGAAATACCGTGATATACATTTTAGGTCATATCGCCCACCCCTATCATGAATTCTGATGAATCTCACATGTTGTTTTGTGACTCTAAGTTGGTACACGCAGTCCTTCGAGTGCCGTGCGACCGGAGATATAAAAAGAAAGCCTCGCCGGTGAGTCTAATGCAACATATCATGAATAACTAAAGATGGTCTGCCATTTTCAACATGGGGGCTCCGGAGGAGGCCTTGTAATGGTTTAGCTGTGCTAAGCTGCAAGGTCTCACCCCTGGAGAACCGACGAGCATTACCCTGCCTGAGACAGCCTGCAGCTGGGTAATAGCACGCATATACACAACTGCGGGAGCCACTCAAATATTTACACCCTTAAATGTACAGAGAATTCCTTGAGCATAATGCACTGTCTATCACACTCTTCCTCTCTCTCTGCTAAAATAATACGCTGTACTTTGCCTCCTTCATATCCCAGTAGTAGCAGCAGTTTGCATGCAAGTGTATCTCTATATGGGATGTACGCATGCATATATGCATGTCCATCCCTATTTTCAATGCGTTCACACCCCTGTATCAATGGGTATCTTTAGGGATGATTGAGGGAGCATGTGGTGTAAATAAAGACTAGAATAATGATGATACTAAAACAGTGGTTTGGACTCCGTCAATGCAGGGTGGGGGGGGCCTTGCACATTTCCCCGTCTCCTGCTGGGCTGACTGCAGCTTTCAAAGCAACACTGGAGATGACAGGGGAAAAAGTGCTGTGCCAATTAGGGTGCCGAGAGAGGAAGAGAAAAGGTGGCGGGTGCGGGCGGAGAGAGGGAGGGTATAAAAAAAAGAGAGGCACGGGGTGAGAAGAGAGGGTGCAAGTGAGAGAGGAAAAATAATGGCCTTACACTGTCAGGGTGGACGCTGAGCCAAACAGAGGGGGAGGAGGAGGTAAACACCAGTGGGACAAACAAGTCAGCAGGGACAAGAGAGAGAGGGAGAGAGGAAGAGGGAAAGAGAGACGGAGTGATAGAGGGAGGGTTAAATTGGCCTCTTTCCCCTCAGGCTCGGCGGCTTCACAATGGCGCCTCACTGGGAAAGAAAGTAACGCGCCAAACAGGACCCACAGGGGACACAGGTGTGTGTGTGAGTGTGTGTGTGTGTGTGTGTGTGAGAGAAAGAGAGTAAGTGCATGTCAGAAAGAGAAAAGAAAATGACAGTCATAGATAGTGAGGCAGGTAGAAAAGAAAATGCGTATGTGTGTGAGAGAGAGCAATACTCTGTGGGATCTGTGGGGAAGCTTGTCACCACTGGTCAGACCGACAGAGCTGGGTGGATTTGGACTACAATTACACTGTGTTCCACAAACTGAAGGCACAGCGAGAGAGACGGTTGAATCAATTAACTCCCCTTTATTCTGTATGATTTTTTTAGAATAAGATCACATTTTTTGGGGGGGAAATCCTTGATTTGTATTCCACACAAAAGCATTTGTTTCGACCAAAGATCAGCAGAAATTAAACAATTTTTGCAAGCACAACATTCTAATAGCTTTAGTTGTGAAAGTATTCATGGGATGAACTCACTGCATAACTGATTTTAAGATGAGACATAAATGGTTATACTGTACTATACACTATAATGTACAGCTAGGGGGTATTTACTGTGAAATAAATCCCTTCAGGGCGATGCTGTCAGGGTTTATTTCACAACAATGACCGGCTCGCTGTACATTATCCCTTACATATGTATTCATGGATTTTCACTAGAAAAAGCATTAAAGAAAAATAAATGAAACAAATGTAACAGGTGAGGTCAAGAAGCCGTAGACCCACACAGTGGACCCTCCCCCAAAAAACAAAGACATTGAATAAATTATAAATCCAAAGAGTAACAAGAGACACATAAAAATTGACACATAAAAACTGATTATTATTTTGTAGGAATGGGGAAAAAAAAGACAGAGCGTAGTATCATGACATTTTGCGTGGCAATAATGTATAGATACACGCACATCAAACATTGATTTTTATTATATAAACTATTAACCTATAAACAATCTGGCAGCTATTCTGTCTTCCAGAGGTTGTAGCGGGCTGCGAAATTAAAAAAAAATCTAAGGAATCGATTGGTACCAACCATGTTATGTTAGTTTGTCAGTAATAACGCTTAACAACGCTCCAAAGTTACACAAAATTTTGTTGAGGAAAGGGGTCCCTTGATCTCTGACCTTAAGACATGTGAATGAAAACTCTGAGATGAACAGAGTGAAAACTGTATCTTATTAGATAAAACAGATGTTGACAAATTCCTTTTGTCCTTAGAAACCTCCAGAAACACTGCATCCTACATTTTCAATAATGCAACCAATAGCATCACTTTCTTTAGACCCTCCCTGCCTGGTAAATGCACATCACTTTCAAACTCCATGCCATGCATTAGTAATGTGTTGTCTCCAAGCTCAAACTTTTATATAGCCCTGGTGACATCACCATGACATCACCAGGGGTTTATTTTCTCCGACTTGACACATCTCCTCCAGAGACGCATACGACATCATACTGTTTTCACAGGCTGAATAGGAAGTAAAGTGGCCTTTGTGTATAAAATCAGTTATAAAATCGTTTCTCTTTAATCTTACTTGCTACACCTGGACCCACCTGGATTCACAGTATAACGCTTGGTCAGCCAATGTTGAATTTAGATTGAAAAAGAGTCCTGGAAATTCTTATCTTTTCTTTTCCACTGGCTTTGAAGTGGCCACAGCAGTCTTCCAGGCACAGAGCTGTGGGACAGAAAACACCCCGCTGACTCTTCCTCGGCTGGCCGGTCCTTGCATCTCCCCTTAGGAGCAGCTGGACGGCTCACCAAAACAGTCCACTACAGCGCAACATCACACTGAGTCGCCAAACCTCAGTGCCCAAGTTTGATTTTCATAACGGGGGTGACTGGATGGTGGCATTCTGTATTTTCCTTTATTTCACTACATGTGTTACTTTCTCTGCCGTAATTAAGAGTAGTTTTAGAGCCCCTGCTGTTCTTGTTTATCATGTTGTCTGTTATGTCTGTTACTAAAGAATAGTGTTCTGTTTGTGTTTATGTGATCATCAGTGTTTGTCCTTTATCTAACACTGTGTTTACTCTCCTACACTGTATAGAAATGGATGTGTAGCAGATAGTTTTCTCGTAGTTATGAGATGCTCATCTTGTAAACAAACATAGGACTCGCTTTCACCCAGGAGACCGCTGTTCGCGTCCCGTGTGAAACCAAGTCAACATTGACTTATTTTATCGTAGTTTTGTTACACAACTTCTGTAATTTGCTAAGTTACCAGTTATGTAAGAAACGTACTTATTTAAACCTAAACCACAATCTTTTCCTAATCCTAACCAAGTAGTTTTGTTGTGTAAAGTAAGCCTAAAAACTTAGTTAAATGTAGGCTATGTTGGAAGTTTAATTTGAAAAGCAACTATATGCATGTAACAAGCAGAAACTGACCAAACTGACACGCTGTCCCTGACACATCCAAACCTGACGCTAGAGGGGTCCCTAGAGCATCATAGTTCAGGGTTCAACAATAGGGATTGTCCTCTTCCACGGGACAAGTACAATTCCACGTCGAGCTAGTAAATATGGAGCTGATGATGGAAGTAGCTAAGGAGTGACCCATCTCGCTTCCTTCTCATCTCTGTTGAGAGTTGCACATGTGCTGTACCGATCTCACATTCATGAGAAAATGGCAGCAGGTCGATTCACTATCTAATATTGTAAAACTGTAATTATTCTTGCCTTAAAAACTTTCAGAAGTGAATTTAGTGATGAAATAGCTACGAAAAATGTTAAAAAACGAGCCGTTTTTGGCTGCTGCTGTTGTTGTAACCGTAGCCTGTAGCGGTCCAGAGCTTTGCATTATGGGATACAGTAGGTGGGGTAGACTGGTTCGATGCATACTGGAGATTTTTTCCAAATCGATATGACATCCAGGTACTTCTGGGATACTGTGAATTGCAGTTGCAGAAAATGCTTTTGTTCGCATACTGCATACATACTACATTTTGGCCAAATCAGTACGCACTACTAGTATAGTATGCGGTTACGATACAACCAAAGTTTATGAGCTGAAGCACAAGCGAACCTTTCAATTATTCTTGAAACAGGAGTTTACGTGGGTGGTGTTAGAGCAGGGGTGGGCAATTATTTTTCCTGGCGGGGCCACATGAGATACCCAGACGGCTGCTCGGGGCCAAACAAATTCTGTCGATATATTATCACTAGATTAAATTATAGAAAACATACTCTGCACTTATTTTTCTGCATTTATTATATTGAAAACCACTCCAAAGAAAGAAAATTACATTAATACAAAGCAAGGTTGAAAAATAAAGCCAAACAAACCTGATGTAAAAAAAAAATAATCCAAACCAATACACCTCCTGACCTGTACACATATAAACACATTTTTTCCTCAAATTATGAGAACTCAGCAACAACAACAACGACAACTGTGGATTGTCAATGGCCAAATAAGAAAAAGAAAAAAGGGGGGAAATAAGCTTGACAGAATACGGTTTTATACACAGAACATTCAAACATGTGATACACAGATGCTTTCATGGACACAACCCATCCTATATTACTGTTTGTCATAATGACCAATGCACTTTAAGGTAACTTGTCAAAGATACAGTCTTTTAGACCAGTGGCTTCTCAACCGTTTTTGTGTCAAGGACCCCTACATTTATACAAATTAGGTCAGGGACCTTCTTCTGAAAAGACTTTGGTTGTTACTCACAACTTGTTAGATATGATTAAGACCATAATTCTATAACTGTCAACTAAAGTTGAGGAGATAACCGTGGAGGAAGTGAAACCTATGATCAGAATAATCACTCACATGGTATAATACCCAGGCTCTTGACTCTGGCAAGTACATTTCTGAACCACAAGTGAGAACAATTAACATTAACATTGACCCAGTAGTTTATTGTTAGTATGTTATATGAGTTAGGAGTGACAATATGTTGGCATGGTTGATATGTGGACGTGAAATGTCCTGTGCATCATTACTGGAGAGTTTACTGTATGTATCTGACAGTAAGAACGACAACACGATAAATATAACAATTAGTATGTCTACATTAAATGTAGATCATTGCACAATTGTCTTTAGTGTTTAAGAGGCCAAATGACTAAGCAGAAGACAGTGATGGAGCTAACTGAAATGTTACAGTGATGTCTTGTAACTGCGGCTGCTGCTGAATGCTGGTGTCCCAAGCAGAAAGTCAGGAAAGGCTGGAGCAGCTATTCTGTCTGAGAGTGAGAAGGAAATTGGACACATTGTGCAGCTCAGATGCCCTACAAATAAAGGAGTATGAATATGCCGCTATCAGACTCGTATACTTGTACAATGTTTACCAGCATGAGAGTCCGGATGCATTACACCGTCCTTTTGAAGCTCCTCACTGTTGGGTGAAAAGAAGCAGGTCAGGCCATCCGGGAGACACATGACTGTGAACACCATCTCCAGGCTGACAGAGGCAGTGAGCAGTTCAAGGGGATTTGGCCATTCCAAATAGGGGGAAAACAGACAAAAACACATGAAAACTACATAGTAAAACATACTTATATAGGGGGTAGAAATATAACTTTACTTTTCAAACATGTTTGATGAGATTAATATAACCACGTCACGTTTAAATACTTTTCCAGAATCAGTGATGATTTGCCTTATTGGAACAAAATAAAGAAAAAGAAATGGACTCTTATCACGTAATTATGACTTCTGTATCTCATATGCCTTCCTATTCATAATTACTCATTATTACGAGATGTGGATCTCATAATTATGAGAATTATTTACATGACCAATCACATTTTGTGACCCGATAGGAGTTTCAGCTACATTGCCACAGCAAATGTTCAGATACAATCCCAAATTTCTGATGTACGATGCGTCCATGAATGCATCCCATACTGGTTTAGCTGCTCCTGAGCAACTTCCAGTGAGTCAGAGTTATTTCTGCCTGGCTAATCACAGTGACTTTAGATGCTTAAATAAGATTCACAGCAGCATCCACAATGACCAACCTCGTCCTCCGCTCTGGATATTTAAGCTGAGTCAGAGGGGCTGAACACTGCAATGTTCATCACAACAATAAGGTTTAATCATTCCTTTGTCCCTGCTGCTATTAAAGCAGCAGTAGGCGAGATATAAAACGGTCACTATATCCTGACAGTAATGCCTGAGACAGGTAATCTGAAAAAAAAAATCATGTGCCTCTGTGTCCTCCGGTGCTCCTAATGGCATCTGCAAGATTTCACAGACTGGAGGAAAACAACCAATCAGAGCCGAGCTGGAGCCTTGCCGTCTCTGAGCAGCTGTCAATCACTCGCGAACTCTGATCAAACTAGGCAGCGCTGATCAAATATGAATCAATATTCTGTTACTGTAATGCCTATTTCTCTCCTCAAATGTTTTCAGAAACATCTTGTAGTGTACTGTTTAGCTGTAAAATGAGAGTTTGTGACGTGGCTGACATGCTGAGATCAGTTGAGGAAATACCAAGCACCGCCCACCAGTGGGAGCAAACTTCTTCATTTTACAGCTAAACAGTAGACTACAAGATGTTTCTGAAAACATTTGAGGTGAGAAAACGGCATTACAGTTACAGAATATTGATTCATATTTGATCAGCGCTCCCTAGTTTGACCATTTGATCAGAGTTCGCGGGTGATCGACAGCTGCCTCCGTTGAATGAACAGCCAATAGGAACGCTCTCTCTCTCTGAAATGACCTGTGATTGGCTAAAGTCTCCTGTCACAGGCTAGATTTGTTTAAAACCTGAAAACAGAGCCATGAGGAGGTGCAGAAGTCTAGTTTTCTCTCAGAACACTTGAATTACAATATGCTGAAAGGTTATTATGGAATTTTTGCCCAATGATGCCTGAAATATTTTGCCTACCCGCACTTTAATGTGTTGGGCAGCTGGCACTAAATCTGTGCCATGTGTGATGATGGTATTACTTATTACTGTCATATGTTTTACTGTCACATATTTAATTTATTCATATATTACAGATTTTGTTTATACTACTTGGGTATGTGAGAATGTGTGTGTGTGTGTGTTGTTGATGTGTCTGGGTAGGGCATGGTAGAAAACAAGATAATACTTATTAAAGAACCATAGGGTACTTTTAAATGCAGTTTTCTCACAAACAAACATGTTTACATTCAGAGTTTCTCACCAAAACACATTGTATGTGTTTGTCTGTGTTTGTGTCCTTCAGGTCCAACAAACAAGCAGAATACATTACATATTCTTTTTGATATATATATTTTAAAACCTGATTTGTTTACATCTGCCTTTACCATATAGCTGCTATATTTTTGGGAGGTTGCACTGTATTATTTTGTGTTTGGTCTACTGCTGTTCAGCAGGGCTGTATGTTAACTTTTTTGCACATAGCACTGGTGATACAGAGGTTGAAAGTTTTTTCTAGCACAGGCCACAAAATCATAGCATGAGTATAAACGTATTAAGTAAGTCCACTGTAGTTTGAGTCTAAAGTATACAAAACTACATTTTAAAAAGTAGTTTTCCATGACCTTTAAAGGAATATAGTCCTGAACAAATGCAGACATTGTTTTAAATATAGGCCTTTGTATTTATTTATTTATTATTATTATTATTATTATTATTATTAATGCATACAGCATGGGTCCAGAAAGTAGGTGTGCTGAGGGTGATTTAGCACCTCCTAAAACTAGGTATTATAAGAACTGTCAATGTATAAAACAACTTTACAACATAAAGATAAGTTTTAACCTAGTGTTTCCCCTTTCTTACTGGGATACAGGCTGTGTAGTACACAAGTATTTGTAATGGTAAAGAGGATTTGCTTTGTTTTTTATCTGTTTATTATCATATGTACTAGTCCATTATTAGATTCCTTGTGATGCAGACTCTATCGTGCATTGGTGAAAACATTGGTAAAAACATACAGTAAAAAAACAAAAGTAAAACACTAAACCCCATGTACTTCCAACATACGCTCCTTTATTACCATTCTCACTACTGTAATTTCCAACTAATGAAGGCAAACTTTAAATTCAAACTGCAGAGAGAGAGAGAGAGAGAGGGGGAAATGTGACCAAAGATGGAAAGTTGGAAAGGAAAACTTTCTGATTTCCTTTTCAGGGGCTTCTGCTTTGTCCCTCTTGTGCTTTTTACCACTTGAAATAACAGTGATGCTAAGGTAAGGCTGTCATCATGTCTCCATTTTGGGCGCCACAATGTGAGGACCAGAGTGGGGCACGGGTACTTCAATGTTACATTTGTGCTCCAAGCGTGACATACTGTGACCTGACACAGTTGGTGCTTTGAAAATCCTGAGTGGTGTATACGGAGTAAAGGGGAATGGTTTTCTCAAACTTTTCAAGGCTGAAATACAAAGTTGGCTGTAATGACAAAAGATAAAAAAAATCAATGAGAAATACATTACATTGACAACACTTATGAGTCATTTTTTTGCCATCTCTAAGTCCAGCATTTATTGGTGTTTTAGCCCTGGTTTGATGTCAGTGTCTGAGACAACAACTTGGTCTTGGCTAGGGATGTTACGAGAACCAATACTTCAGTACCAAGTCAATGCCAAAATTCTGAAAACATTGATTTATACTGTGATGCTTTTAGGCTCTATTTAGTAAAAATGAGTATTGGGCGAAGGCAAATTTTAATCTTATCATGATGTGTTCAACTGTAATAAGTGTATCTTTTATGGAAACTTCAGCAATATAAAATGATATTAGAGAGGGAATTATGACCTGTTTAACTTCTTAACAACAACCTGTATGCAAATGGTAATAAAGGAACATGGGATTATTGTTTAGCTTTTACCGTGGTATTGAATTGGTATCAAGAATTGTGGAATTTCATGAATGTCTGTACCAGCTTTCATCACAATTTATCCAGGGAAGTATTTCAGTCTCGGCTAAAAGTGGTGGACCAACAAACTGACAGCTCTAGTCGTGCATCCCACTGGGCGATTTTAAAGATTTCTTATCTGATGTTTTTCTTCATTCTTCTAACTGTTTTTGGTTCCTTGTTATTGTGTAGTTATGTTGTTTCTGTTTTGCTGTTTGTGAATGTTTCTTGTTCTCAGGTCTTTCTTGTAAAAGAGATCTTAATTGCAATGAGACTGCCTGACAAAATAAAGATTAAATACAAATAAAAAATAAAAGTGTCAGTTGCCAAAAATGCATAGAAAACCTTACTTCAGACAGGTCAACACAGACTGATACTGCGTGTTTATCGCAGGATTAATGAGAAGTCTGTCAGGCTCTGAGATCAGCGTTTTGCTGGTCGATATTTGGATGTCAAGCCGTGTATAGTTGCAGTGAAAGACCTGGTGGCAGGTGGCTGATAGTCATAATTCAAGTTTGACAGAAGTGAAAAACATATGGTTTATCTATCCATTTAGAGTGAATCACATACCGCTGTTGGGAGATCTGTTCTGCTGCCTCATCTTTTGGTGATATTTTACAGTATGTTTTCGTGTATTTTACAAAGTATATCACATTAGGGATGTAAC